>VZRL01005999.1:286677-331459 GCA_013397895.1 Origma solitaria
TGTTCTTATAAAAAAAAAAAAATTTTTTTTCTTTTTTTTTTTTTTTTTTTTTTTTTTTTGCCTTCCCTGTATCCTACCGACCCGACCGTTGGGGCTGTTCTGCATAGCAGCCTTTGGGGCTTGCCTTCTTTTTTCTTGCCTTATTTTTCTTCCGAGGCCAGGAGGGACCCCAATGATCCTTTAACCTGGAACGTGCCCCGCAGAATTTCACCCCAGTCCTTCCCCTCTCCTTTTCCGCCTTCCCCTTTCATTAAGGGCTCTGTCCCGCCACAATGAGCGCCCTGTATCTCTGCTAATCACCCCCGATTGGCACACAGCATCCTTTTGTCCGGAGCCTCGCAGGGACATGGGCTATTGGGGGGACGAGGGGTCGCGGTAATTCGGGGTGGATGGAGAGCACCGTGCGGTGCCAGGGCGATGGAATATTCAGGAGAAGGCATTTATGGGATGGCAGGAGGGGGGATCAGCCACCCGAGTGTTTCACACATGACCAAGCCAACAGAAAGACAGATAAAACACTGAGCAGGGTAGGTAGGGAGACGCACACGGTAATGATGAGATCAGCAGAGAGATAGGGCGATAGGGAGGGAGATAAGGGCTGTTTTCTTTGCAGGTATCACACCCGGGCTGCTGATACCACACCGTCCTGCTGGTTGGCCTGTCTTGGGGGTCTGGTTACCTGCGACATCACCTGGGGTTGTTTTGACAGTCGCTAATTAGCGAGAGCATTCCATGGGCTCGGAGGGCAGCGGGGAGCAGCAGCCCCGCTCCCGGGGCACAGGGCTTCCAGGCTGCTCTGGCGTCTGGCAATCTGCCCCCACCTGCTTCAGGTACAGCCTGAGAGGTTTGCAAGTGCCAGAAAGGTTTGGAAGTGCGAGCACCACACTGGAGGTCACAGCTCTGTTGTCCTCCTCCTGTGCGACAATAACCACAGTGCAGCCATAACCATAACCATGGTCTTTTCGCCAACAGAGTGAAAAGAAAAAAGAAGAGTGAGAAAAAAACCATCATTCAGATGTTTCAGGGAAACTTGGCCTTCAGGATTTTACAAGCTGTGCTAATCCAACCTCCCTCAATCCAACCAACATTCCCTCTTATCTGTATCGCCCTCATGTTCCCTGGCAGGAATTGCCCATTTAATAATTTCCCTCCAATGAGCTGAATCACAGCTAATCTGATCAAATGTCTTTTTAGGGCCTTTCATCTTCCCAGGGATGTGTTGACACTAGCACAGCTGGTTCAGAGGAAACAAGAACTCAATCAGAACTCCGTTCAAAACACAGATGGGACCCAAACCTAACCTTTTCTTTAAGATATGCAAAAGTGTGGTTAACTTCTTGTTATTATGCATTTGCATACATCTTTGCATTTAGGGGCCTGATTTTCAAATAGATAAGAAAGCCGAGCAAACCCCGGAGCTGGATTTTGGTGAGAAATTGTGCACAATCAGCTGAGCATGGAAGAAGAAAGGGACAGGCTGTGGTGTCACACGGAGCCATGGGGCAGCTCCTGGCTGGCATCCTTGCTGTGCTGTGGGTGCTGCATTTCTCCCAGAGCTGCATCTGCTCCTGGAGCCACCCTCATCCCATTCCAGGGAAAGCCTTGGTCACCTGAAGCCCCCAAGGACTGCTGTTCTGGCAGAGTGGGCTTCCCTAGATTTGGAGATAAAGGGAATCTGGGAATTCTGCTGAGGAGGAGGGGATCTGAGACAAGCCTGCACACCAGGAGTGGCAGCAGGAGCTTGGGTTTTGGTGGAGAATGACTCCAGATCATTCAGGTCAGTCTAGAACTGTATGGAGACTGGAGCTCTGGACTCACCACCCCTGGAAATGTTCAAGGCTGGGCTTGATGGGGCTCTGAGTAACCTGGTGTGGTGGAAGGTGTCCCTGCCCATGGCAGGGGGTTGGAACGAGATGATCTCAAGGTCTCCTCCCATCAAAACCATTCTGTGATTCTATAATTCTCTGGTTCCAGTCTTACCAACAGATCTTCGAGGAATGGAATTTGTGATCCTTCTGCATCCAGGGCTTCCCAGGCACCCATTCAGGCTCTGCTCCTGGTCAAATGTTCCTAAGTAATCAAAGTCTTCAGGATAAGATTAATGGGGATCTCTACAACTCTGGATACATCTTTGTGCAGCACAGAGCTGCTCTGGAATGTCCTGGAGCTGCTGCCAAGACCTGTAACGATTTGTAAGCCCAGATGAGGTGCTGGTTAGAAATGTGATGGAATCATAGAATAGTTTGGGTTGGAAGGGACCTTTAATGGTCTTCTAGTCCCACCCCCTTGCAATGAGGTGATCGCAGCTCAGCCCATGGGCAGCTCGAGGTGCTGAGGCTCTCCTGGAAGGCCCCATGGGTAAGAGTGGTACCAACACAAGCACCAATCCTGGGATAATGAGGCACCATGCAGCACTGGCTGAGGAGCAAACTCCTCCCTTTGCCCCTCTGCTGGGGAGTGCTGCAGGCTGAAAGGATGCCCAAAACTCAGGCTGGAGTGTAACATGAGCTTTCTGCCCATTGCTTTGCAAATGGGGAAACTGAGGCAGAGTTTTGGGGTCACCCATGTCCAGAGAGGCCCTTTGTGCAGCACTTGTATCCCACTGGGTGAGACAGTCATGAGGCTCTGATGTTCCCAAAGCCCCTGGAGTCTTCTCAGAGTAACCACCAGTCCTTCCTGACCTATGTTGCTGTGGTCGAGCAGAAAATCGGGGTCAGGGCACTTGTGTGCTTGGTGGTTTAGGCTTGGGACTGACGCCAAGGAAAAAACCAAAAAGCTTTGAAGATCCCAAAATCTCAGGACCTCTTCTGAAAGTTTTCACTTAGGAAAGTATTTTCCAATATAACCAGGATGAGCACAGCTCACATCGTGGAATTTGGGAATGTGCCCAGTGGAATGAGTCTCCCTCCCAGCAGGAAGCCTGACTGTCCCTTCCTTTTATAGTCCTTGTCTGAGCACATCTGAGACCACAGCTTCCATCCTAATGGGTGGAAGGCATATTTTTGAAAGCAAACAGCAAGTGTGGGACAAGGACCCACTTTTAAGCAGTAAAGGGGAAATTGAGGAGGTGCCAGGCCTGAGGTCCTGCAGGAGACCAACACATTGCAGGAGGTGAGGATGGGCCGAGGGAAATAGGGACACTGGAAATAGGGACATCTCCAGAGGGAAGCTGAAGGAAGCTTGAGGCTGAGCCAGATTTGTGCAAAACCTTTCGGGTGCTTTATCTGAGATGGGATCCTCTCTTGCTACAACCGAGAGGAATGTGGGGAACCTGAAGCTCGCCTGCCTCCGAGGCTGCCAGAGCCAATATTTGGTTTCCAACGTTCCCAGTATTTTCCCCACGAGGAATGTCAGGCTCCCAGCAGCCGTGACACCTCCGTGATCCTCCTCCTCCTCCTCCGCTGTGATAGGAACGATTCTTGTTCCCCTGCAGCACTTGGGCACTGTCTGTGCAGCGTGGATGGATCTGTCAGCCGGCGTGTGCCAAGGAGTTCCCTGTTCTCTGCCTTCCCCTGGTGCTGGGCCAATATTTAATAGTTCTGATTGGCAAACGATTTCCTGCTTTGTGATCATTCAAAAAAAAAAAAAAAAAAGGCTTTTAACATTTTTTTCCCCCACCTTCACTCCTTTCCCTGGGGAGAAGTATGTCCTGTGAAAATGTGAACCTTCATTTCTCAGAATGGTTTAGGCTGGAAGTGACCTTTAAAGTTCATCGAGTCCAACACCCCTGCAGTGAGCAGGGACACCTTCCAATAGATCAGGTTGCTCAAAGCCCCACCTAACTTCACCTTGGCTGTTTCCAGGGATGGGGCGTCCGCCACCTCTTTGGACAACCTGTTCCAATGTTTCACCACCTGCATCATAAAAAATTTCTTCCTTATGTCACGTCTGCATCCACATTTTTTTTAGCTTAAAACCATTACCCCTATTTTAGCTCAACAGGCCCTACTGAGAAGTCTGTCCCCACCCCCCAAAGAGCATTGTAAGGTGGGGAACATCATCCCCATGTCCTGAACTCTCAGTTTTTGGCTTTCAGGGATCTGAAAATATGCAGAGCCCAGCTAGGCTGAGGGACTGGAGTATCCTCTGCTGGAATCTGGGAAAAGCTAAGCTGCACTGCTCCTCCTGCACGTGGATTTCAGGGCCAGCAGGCAATGCCATTTGTGTTGGTATAAGCCAGCAATGTGCTTTTGCAAATCCTGAGAGCTCTGACTCACCAGTCCCGTTGGATTTCACTCCTGCTGTTCAGAAAGCAGCTGTGCCTGCAAGGCTATCAGAGCCTAAAGAAGCTCCTTCTCCCAGGGGCCACCAGCTACCTAATAACTGAGCACGCTCATTTGATATTAATCTTTTCTGGGATTCTTCTTTTCCATCCAAAGTGGAGCAGCGTGAGCTTTCATTTAAGCCCTTCTGGTTTGTGTTCATGGAAAGGTTTAGGGGTGACCCTCCCCACGAGGGAATGGCACAGCTCTGCTCCCACATCCAGGAAAGGTGTCTCCCCTGGTGGATTCAAGAGGCTGAGAACAGCTGGGTGGTGATCTTCATACTGCAAAACCCAAATTCACCTCAGTCAAAGGCTGGGCTTCCAAAACCTTCACCAATTCCTCACCACCTTTTCCCTTTGGACATCACCTTCCAATCCTCCTGATGCCAAAGGTGCTGGAAGGCCCACGGGAACCATGGAAAATCGAGCTGCTAGGAGAGGCTCCCAGTTTAAGAGGCAGGGTTGTGCTGCTCCAAGTAGCAGAAACACCAGGTTGTCCCCAGTTTTATTTCCAGTTTCTTAGTTCTTGGGGTTCATTTAGTCTATTTGGCTGGGTTTTTTCCCTTTGAATCCAGAGCCAGTGTAGTGTCAACTGTTGTGCAAATCCCAACTGACAGCTGTGCGTTTATATCCCCTCGAGCCAAGGAGGGAATTTAAACCCTTTCTCACACTCCCTCGTGTGCTTAGGGAGTCTGCCCTAGCAGAAAAATGTTGGAAAGCCTTTTGCACCTTCCACCCCTCAAAGATGGGTGTCTCAAGTCGCTGGAGCAACAGGTACCTTTCTGTAGACTTTTAGCTTTGAAAAACGAAGATCAGAGAAACCAGCACGACTCCTCCCCACAGTTCTGCTAAACAGATATTTGATTTCCTTTATTTTATTCCATTTTTTTGCTAAGTGCCTCTCCCAAGAGCACTCCAGAAGTCTGTGGTGTTAGAAATTCAGGGCTTACAGCCACACCATTCCAATGTCTTTCCTATCGTGGAAAGATAGGATCCTCTCCTCAAGAGCAGACATGGCTGGGATTTCTTTCCTTCATTTTCTGAGACAATTCTGTTCTTTTCCATGTTGTCTATACATTATCCAGTCCCAAAAGGCATTAGGTCAGTGTTTCATTCCAAGGACTCTGTTCAAAAAGGAAAGATTTAGGGTGTCAGGAATGGGGACAACAGGGCTCAATGTTATGGTACAGATGTGGTAAAAAGGGACTTTTAAGAGCAAAATAAACCATTGTATCTATCCTACTACATCACCACAGTCCATCTTCCCACATATCTGGGATATCTGCCTGATCTGGGATTAATCACACAGTCATTTAGGGAAAGATTCGGGGAAAATAAGTCACTGTCTGGGCAGAAGAACACCTGAGAGCAGGTTTCATGTATTTGACAGCTGAGATATTTATGCAGTTATTCATTTGCCTTCTTCCTCCCACAATCTGAGAACTCTCTGTTGGCTCCAACTCCTTCTGCCTACAATTCTGAAGACATCACTGAGTTTAGCATTGCAGACTCCTGAGGAGATAAGCAGGATTGTCCTCAGGTGTACAGATAAGGAAGCAGGAGCAGAGAGTGACTAAAGGATTTGCCCAAAGTCACATAATAAAGCCCCGTCACAGCAGGAAAGCAAATCTTAGGTCACATCATCCTCAGGCCCCTGGATTATCAAAATTAAACCACTCAACCAAGTGTCTTTGGATCCCAGGATGGGTTTGGTGCTGGGACAAGTGGTCAGAGTTATTCTGCACGGGATATTCGGGGGACATTCAATGTCTCAGTTTCACAGGCTGGGCTTCCTGGGGAACGTTTTCCAGAGGGAACCAGTGACTTGGACACCTCAGCTTTAGGGGACACCCCTAAAGGCCCTCTGTAAGTCTCAGCACCTTTTTCACTGACACTCAATCCCTCCAAAAGGGTCCCGAACGGGTTACCTGGAAGCAGCAGACACCCAGGTCTCTGGGCCCTGCAGGGAAACTCAGGCAGGAATTAAACAAACTAAAACCAGAGCTTTGGTGACCTCGTGCTGCACTGAACCGAAGGTGGTTAAAATGCTCTGAAGTCAACATCCCCAGGAGATATCAGCCCCTATTAACCTCCTGCTGTCGGATGGCTTTCCAGAAGCTCTCTTCAAGCCCCGACGAGCTGCACGTCTCTTGCTACCAGAGCCACCCAGAGAGGCAAGAGGCGACCTGACAAATATATGGCACTTCCCCGCTATCTTCCCTAAATCTCTTGCATTTTTATATGGCACCTTAATAACCCCTCATTTCCATTACAAGTGCATGCTTTCCTTCTGCTTATCTCTGTCTCCATGCGCTCCTTCTCCATTCCTGCAGCCACACCGCCTCCAGGTACAAGCCGGGGAGAGGGTCAGCTCTGCTTAGCAATGGCAGGACAGTGCCATGGCTGGGGAGGTGGCAGGACGTGATTCACACCATGGCACCGCTCCATCTGCGTCAATATTGAACCCGGTGCCTTAAGTTAGGGGCAGGAGATGTAAACCCAGTGCCCTAATTTCGTCGAGTCGTTAAGAGATTGGGGCTGCGACTTTCTCAAGAGACAAAACTCCTCACCTCGGTGCCCCGGGGCCAGATCTGAGCTCCTTTGCCCTGCCTGCCTGCATTCCCCAGGTAGTTACGATCAGATAGAACGCGATTTGCTTCCTGTTGTGTGCTCTTAAGTGGTGGCTGCATTTCAAAAGCAGGGGAGTGATTGCGTCCTATCCAGGCTGTAAAAGGCGCGGAGCGCTTTCTGGGAAGAGAAGAATTGAGTGTAATTGGTGCTTCTTAAGGCAAATCCCATCAACACCCGCCTGGTTTTCAGCAAGGGCTAAAAACAGTGGAGAGTTTAGGTGGTGGACCTTAGATTTAGGGTTTGGTCTCTACAGCCAAAACTGTCTGCCTGGAAGTGCTTTCTCAGCTGTGACCAAGTCCTGGCAAACACAGGAATTCTCCAGGCTGTGCTGTCTGAGGCTCCCTGGGATTTGGTGAGCTCTGGACCAGGACAGAATCATGGAATTGTAGGATCCTTAAGGTTGGAAAAGACCAACAAGGTCGTTGAGCCCAAACATTAACTCAGCGCTGCAACATCCACCGGTAAACCTCATTCCCAAATGCCATATCCTTTTCAATCCCTCCAGGTGACTCCACCACTGCCGTGGGCAGTCTGTTCCAATGCCTGACAACCCTTTTAGTGAAGAAATTTTCCCTAACATCCGTCTCAAATATCCAAATTTCCCCAATATTCAGTCCTTGACACAACTCGAGGCGGTTCGCTCTCCTCCTGTCACTGTTCCCTGGGAGCAGAGCAGAACCCCCCGGCTGTCCCCTCCTGTCAGGAGCTGTGCAGAGCCACAAGGTCACCCTGAGCCTCCTTTTCTCCAGGCCGAGCCCTTTCCCAGCTCCCTCAGGAATTCTCCAGACCTTTCCCAGCTCCATTCCCTTCCCTGCACATACTCGAGCCCCTCAATGTCCTTCTTGTAGTGAGGGAAACATCTCCGTGCTGAGCTGATGGCTCCTGCTGAATCCAAGCTGGGATACACAACCTGTGGACTCCTAAGCTAACACCACCCCTCTCATACCCACAAAGGAGAAGTTTTTTTTGCACAAACACGGTGGCTGTAGACATTTTCTTTTTGGCCCAAGCTTGGGAAGATGCAGGGGGTCTCCACGAGATTTGCAAACATCAGTTCAGCACCTACAGTACTTTCACAATAAGTCAAAGGCCTGGATCAGATCTCTCCTGAGCAGAGGAAATGATGATTCCTGAGAGATGGGAGCTGACCTTCCCAAAGAATGTGCTTTGGTTATAGAGAAAAGCACAACATCCTTGTCTCTAAACTGGAGGTAGTTGGATTTGATGGATGGCCACCTGGTGAATCAGGAATTAGCTGGATGGTCACACTCGAAGTGATGCAGTCAACAGCTCCATGTCAAGGTGGAGACCTTGAGGCTTGTGTTGGGACTGGCACTGTTTGTTGGTGACATTGGCAGTGGGATCCAGGACACCCTCAGGGAGTTTGCTGGTGACACCAGGCTGAGTGATGCAGTCTCAGGCTGGAGGGAAGGGATGGATCCAGGGGGACCTGGGCAGGCTGGAGATGTGCGTCTGTGCAAAGCTCATGGAGCTCAACAAGGCCATGTGCAAGGTCCTGCACGTGGGTCAGGCCAATCCCAATCCCAAACACAGGCTGGGTGCAGAATGGGATGAAAGCATCCCTGAGGAGACAGACTGGGAATGCTGGAACTCCATGATTTTTAAGGTACCTTCCAATCCAACCATTCTATGATTTTATGAAAAGATTTCACGGTTAGTTGGGCCACGCCGGAAGGATGTGGGAGGTGTGTCAGCTTTTCTCTGAGTGGATACTGCACTTTCTACCTCCCTACCACTGCCTCATCTCACAGGCTTCTGTGAGAAGCCTTTGTTTTTCAGAGATCCCTGGGCTGGTCAAAAATTTCCTTGGAGACATCATACAAAGCTCCTTGCCCTCAAAATTTGGTTTCTTGATTCCGCTCACTTAGGCAAGCACAAGATGCTAAGTCTCCTGTCCTGTTAGAGCAGAGCTCTCCTGTTCACACTCAAAGCTGAGCTTTCACAGCCATGAGCTGCACAGTCATCATTTGCAGGACACTGGGATCCTCCAGGCTGGACAGATGCTGAACAAGGGCTTTTCAAAATCACACTGGGGACCTGAGGGCTCACGCATTTTCAATTTTTTTTTTTCCTTTGGTTGTAGCCTTCGGTGATTTACTAACCTCCCCATGTGTCCTGACAAACATGTTCCAGGACATTGCTCATCCCTTCAGCTTGTAAGTTCATGCACGTTATTGGATTTGCATATTGTTGTAGCTGGTAGACTTCCCAAAGCAAAGCTCGAGTTCTTGCTTAAGCCTCCAATCCAGCCGGGACAGCTCCTCAATTTTGATTGCTCCCCGAAAACATGTTGACTTTTTGGCTTGGTGATTTAAACTGTCTTCACATTAGTAAAGCCTGGAAGCATCTCGAAGGCACAGATTAAGCCAAAATGCCCAGGGAAAGCTCAGATCAGCAAAATATGGTGCAGGGAAGGTTTTTTGAGTAGTCAGCTGATACAAAGCTCAGTAGAAGTTGGTGAAGTTGCATCAACTGAAAATGTGATCTTGTGCCTTTATGGATCCAGTCATATTTCAATTTCCCCATGGAAAGATGTCAGAAACTATGCAATTTCTTGGGTAAATGGTCCATAAGCACGAGGTGTATGGGGTATAGTACCAGAGGTTAAGGGAGGTCAGTTACCAGAATTGTTGTGTCTGCTTAGAATTGCCTCGAGGGCTTGAGAACAGCCCTGTTCATGGTAAAAATCCCATTTTACTGCAGCCAAAAAGCAGTGGTGATATCTGAGGTGTGGTGTTGAACTCCAGGGCGATTTCTTGTGAGTGAAGAAATCAAAACTGGGAAGGGAGAAGAGAAGTAAAAATTGATATCCTTGGGTATTCCCCACTTGCAAAGCAGTTTGAAAATTTCAATTTTAATTTCAAGTTTTAATTTTGACACAGTGTGGAAAAAGCACAGGCATCCAGAAAAGTCTTCTCTGCTCCCGTTCCCTGCCCAGCTCTTCCTGGGATGGAAAGCTCTGACTGAAGGTATTCACAAAGCCTAAAGTTCCTCAGTCTTTAACCATGACACCTTTTGGCTGATCCCACTCACCAGCCTGAGGCAATGGGCAGAAAAGGAAAGCTCATTTCCTGTCCCCTTGGCAGGGACTTAACGAGGGAAGTGAGGAGAGCTTTGGGCAGGTGCAAGGTGCACCTTGAGCACTGTCACTGAGTGAGCAGCACAGCCTCGGGGGAAAAGGATGGAGGGTGGGGACAAGGTTTGGTTTCCATAGTGAGGATTGAGGATGTGACCATCCTACATTTTCCTACCTTCCCAGTCAAGGAAGAGGAGCTTTGCCTTTACCTGATGATGGTCTCACCACTCAGTGTGAGGCTGTCGTTAAGTGTAGACCTGCAATTTCTATTTTTTTGGGAGCATACCCGAATTCTGCATGTCTGAAGCCAAGCCCACAGCTCCTGGTGTGGCTGTGTGCTGCGTTGATCGCAAAGTACCATATAGGATATTCCATATGCCCCCTGAAATTCAGGTTGGCACAGCTTTCTGTGGTGCCATGGGCCTATCCAAAGACCTGAGGATAACCCCAGTCAGAGCTTCTTGGCTGACCTCAGTGGCCTTGAATCAAGCCTGGTCCTGTCTGCACAGGAGCTCATTCCCTAGCAAAAGAAAACGTTTTTGGAGTAGGTCCAAGCCAGACCACAGGGAAGAGGAGGATTTCCTGGCCTTCTGCCATGCCCTGCAGAGAAGATGTTCGCAGGACTGATCAAACCCATCCTTCACTGGCCGTTATTCACTGACTTCTCTCTTTCACAGCCACCAGGGAGTCAGCCTTTGTCCACGCCATCGCCTCTGCCGGGGTGGCTTTCGCCGTGACCAGATCCTGCGCCGAGGGCTCGGCCACCATCTGCGGGTGTGACACGCGCCACAAGGGCTCTCCTGGGGAGGGCTGGAAGTGGGGAGGCTGCAGCGAGGACGTGGAGTTCGGGAGCATGGTGTCCCGGGAGTTTGCGGATGCCCGGGAGAACAGACCTGACGCTCGCTCCGCCATGAACAGGCACAACAATGAAGCTGGAAGGACCGTAAGGACATTTTCGTTTAACCTTTCCTGTTGTTATTTTCTTGCCTGGCTTAATGAACAGTTGGAGGGAATTAAGGGGACTCAAAAGTCCTAACCTAAATATGGGGAGATTTACATCACAAAATAGTAATACCTATGATAGTTCTAGATCGATGTGCCTGATCTGTGAAAGCCCCACCTAAATTCACCCACTCAGAGGTAAATGTCTGCCTTGGAGTCAGCTGTCCAGAGCTCTTTTATAGAGAAGGGAGCAAGGCAGGTTTAGGTTGGGATTTCATCCCATCTCATGAGGACATCTGCCCACAGAGGTTGTGGACATCCCATTCCTGGAAATGTTCAAGGCTAGGTTGGACAGGGCTTGGAACAGCCTGCGATAGTGGAAGGTGTCCCTGGCCATGCCAGGGTGGTTGGAACTGAATGATTTTTAAGGTCCCTCACACACAATAATAATAATAACACAAATAATTCTGTGATTCTATGATTAGAGTTATTAACTCGTTAATAATGTCCTAATTTTGCCTGTTCTCTTCCATTGGCTGTGAGGCACCTATGGTTTGAGTGCAATTGTCCACTCCCTGTCTCTGCAGCTTTGAGGGAGGAGAAGAGCAGGAGAGCTTTTCCCACCACCAAACTTCTCAACCCTGTGCTATTTCCCAGGAAACATTTAAACAAAATTAGAGGCACTATGGCTCTGGTACCTCCTGATTAAATTTGGACCATGCCCTGGAGCTGTTTTTACTTCAAACCATCCTGGCACAAAATTTTTTGGAGAAAAGAAAACACAAAATCTTTCATTGCAATGGCTGAATGGCTGTCTTACACAAAGTGGAACTTTCCCCTTGGTGGAATAATCCCAATAAGAAGATTTTTTTTAAAAAAAGATCAAGAATAGCCCATAAATGCCAGAAGAATGTAATTTGTGGGAAACAATTTGTGGAACTGAACCGCAAAGCTCTTTCTAACAGACATAACAGGAAACAGATTAAATGTGGTCTTGTCCCCTCAGCAGAAGGTCTTGCACATGTTCAGGAGGACCTTTGTGCAGTGAGCTATGGCAAAGCCACCAGAGTGGCTGTGTCAGGACATCTGTCCTCAGACAGGCAGGGGATGGCTCCTCAAGTGGATACTGTGAATTCCCAGTGGAGTCATCCCACCTCACACCACAGCAGAGCTGTTGGAATACAATTTTTGGAAGGGAAATACCACCAGAAACCAAAATTGTCTGCAGTGGGGATGACCACAAGCAATAATGTGGTTTCTTCCAGCTCTGGCCTAAGTTATCCCAGGTACCCCCAGTGATGGGGCATTGCCAGTGGCAGTTACTGGGACATGTAATGGGACAAAAAGGGCTGTGGAGAAGCTGTATGGAGTGGACAGGAGCGATTTCATTTACAGTGAGAATCCTTGGGAAAAAAAATGAGCAAACATCCCTGCGATCACAGGCATGCAGAGGTCTTTTTATTCTAAATCTTGTTCCTTGACACTGAGCTCTTTTTTTTTTTGGATATTTTACAGATGTCAGAGATTAGAGAGCCAATGTCACACCGTGACCTGAAATCCCACTGTTTCAGAAAGCACTGGTGTTTTCCATTCTCACCTCACCAGCACCCATGGGGCAGCTCTTCCAGGCCTCCATACTCGAGCCTTCCCAGCTAAACCTGAGCCATAGGCAATGTTTCACCTTAGTTCCTATAGAAACTCCAACCCTACCGCTCTGCCAGGAGTTTTGATTAAGTTCAGCGTGGTAATACGAACCAAACCTTTTGTGGTTCTCTCTCATCGCTAATTACAACCTCCTTTGCGGTGGGTGATACTCCGTAAATAACACAGGAAAGCACCTGGTGAACACCAAGGTGCTGATTCATGGCAAATCTCTTGGACTCAGGCTGGCACTCGTCTGTTCACGTACCCAGAAATTTGCTGATCACTCTGAAAATGCAGATTATCAAGCCGGTTGCATAAGGTTGTCTCCCACCTCAGAGTACTGGAGGGCAACACCTCTAGAAATGTTTAAACTCATTTCATAAGAGGTAAAAACAAATAGCGAATTTCTGGGATCAATAATCACCCTCCCATTTGTCCCAGGAAAGTTTTTTCTTGTTGAATCCTGAGCCTTTCAAATCAAAAGCTGGGCTCTTACTATTTTTTCCTTTGAAACGATTTTAGAAAAATCATAACACTGGCTCAAAAATAAAAATAAATTACTTTCCAGTTTCGGAAAATAGCCAGAGCAAGACTTGAACCTTGTTTGATTAAATAAATATGAAACATAAGTAAAGGATATAATTCTATTCTAGATAGTTAGGACATTCCATATTCCTTTAATTTCCAGTGGAAAAGCTGCACATTTAATTTACGAAGACATTGTTTGAGTAGCTTCGTGTGTTCTTTGCTTCTCTGCCCAGATGTGTTTGAATTGTGGTCCTGGGTGACAGCATAGCAATATTCCCACATGAACATTGATAAGACAGAAGTTAATAAGCTCAGAAATCTCTTCATCCCTTGGTGACAATTTTTGGTAGATCCTTAAATTTGAGGTGGGAATCAGAACTAGTCACTGAAAACAATAAAGTACAGAAGACTTATGTTGCATACCCAGCATCGAGCAGGGCATTGACTGGGGGATGAGGGGATTTTTGTTCACAAGAGTGTAAATATGTCTATGAAAACATTCATAACTCTTTAGAAAATCATGGCTGAGTAGCAGAATGTCGTAGATATTCTGATCACAGGTTAATGTCTTCCTTCTCCTTTGCCTTTCTTCTCTTTTCAGTCCATCATTGAGCTCATGCACCTCAAGTGCAAGTGCCACGGGCTCTCGGGCAGCTGCGAAGTGAAGACCTGCTGGTGGTCCCAGCCTGACTTCAGGGTCATCGGCGACTACCTCAAGGACAAGTACGACAGCGCGTCAGAAATGGTGGTGGAAAAGCACCGCGAATCCCGTGGCTGGGTCGAGACCCTCCGGCCCAAATACAACTTCTTCAAGGCCCCCACCGAGAAGGACCTGGTTTACTACGAGAACTCGCCGAACTTTTGCGAGCCCAACCCTGAGACAGGCTCCTTTGGGACCCGCGACAGGATCTGCAACGTCACTTCCCACGGGATTGACGGTTGTGACCTTTTGTGCTGCGGCCGCGGGCACAACACGAGGACTGAGAAACGGAAAGAGAAGTGTCACTGTATCTTCCACTGGTGCTGCTACGTCCGCTGCCAGGAGTGCATACGAGTCTATGATGTCCACACGTGCAAATAAGGCAGGAAAAACCCTTTGCCGGGCTCCGAGTGGAGAAATGGATTTTGAGCCTACTTCCTCTGAGGTTGCAGACGTGAGAGAAGTCTACTTTTTTGATATTAAAAGAATAAAAACTGGACAAAAAAAAATAAAATAAAAAGGCTAAAACTGGCTGGATAGAATAGGTCTAATGACTTCTGGGCTATCCCGAGGTACATCTGGCAGTCACACAAGTTCCACCCCAACGCAGATGGCTCCGGCACGAGAGCGGCTTTTCCACCAGCCCATGACACCGAGCTGTAGAGAAGAGTATTAGCAAATGCATGGATTTGCTCTGCTCTCATCCACCTGAAGTGACTCGTGTGATTAAGTGTCCTTTGAAAGACTTGCATCTTCCTAAGCATCTCCTTTTCCCTCAGTCAGGCAGAGGCTGTGTTGGACAGCAGCACTGACCTTTCTGAGAGATCTCTCTGCAAATCCAAATGGCCAGACTGTGTAATAGGAGCAACAGCAGCAAAAGAAATAAAAGCAGATAAATTAAGGATTTTTTAAATAAAGAACATGACTACTTCTTTGCTTTTGCCCTGGAACCAGAGAAGTCTACAAATATCTAATAGAGCTGGAGTATGAGCAAGCTCTTGGTGTGAACTTTTTAGCGTAGTAGCTTCTGCCAGATTTGACATAGGATACTGTGACATCTGTAGAAAGGGAGAAGAAGAGGGGGAGAAAGAGAGAAAACTGCTGATGACTTCCTGCAAATGCCCTGTTGGCACACAGGTGATGTGCACAGCACGGAAAAGTTCAGTGTAACGTATGTGAAGTGAAGAGGACTCGGTGTGTGCATTGGGAAGAAGACAGTCCCACCATCGGGAACGCTGCTCCAGCTCTCCAGGCTGGCATGTGGCTCAGCCAGTGAATCTTCCTTGGAAACATGAGTCTCCTGGGGCTGGACACTCACTCCTGGGCACAGGACATCCATGTCAGCATCCCAGGGCAAGGATGGAAAGGCAAAGAGTTCACCCTTCCCACCTCGGTGGAGAATTCCATGGCCAACAGTGGAAAGTGCACTTAGTCCATCCACTTTCTGCATCTCCTGCAGGCATCCTGGGCATTTGGCACCAGCCTGAGCCCACAAGTCTGTTGGCAACATCTGAAGGACTCATTGTCACCCCTTCATTTACGTGAGGGTGAACCAGCCCACTGTCACCACCACACCCCACAAGCTGAAGCAGTCTCAGACTCAAGCCAAACTTTGTTCCACACCTAATTTCTACAGACATTCCCACCTATGAAAGTGGCACAGATTAAAATGGACAAAACCCAGGCTCTGAAGCAGCCCAGAATTTGGGTAAGTTTGGACACAGAGCCAAAACCCAGCTTTGCAGTGCTGGCCCAGCTCAGCTGCTCACCCCTGGCTCCCCATCTTCGCACGTTGCTTGACTTCCAGTTCCAGATCAGGATTGCAGTTTACAGAAACACATCTCACCTCCTCCATGGGAGTCAGGACATCCTTCAGGGTATCACGTATGAACTCAGGCCATCACCTTGGTATTTACAGCCCTGTAACCCTGCTTGAGTTATTCCTGCTCAATACTGGGATTAATGAGAGGTGAATCAAGCATGGAGTCACAGCCTTTTCCAGCCTCAGATGCACTTGCTCCACGTCCTCTTTGCCCTACCCCTGCTCTTGGGTTCCTGTCCTGGAAAAAGGACAATGGATTGGTGTTTATTCTGTCTCTTCAGCACAGGAAGGGAAACAGGGCATGAGTTAATTCCCATTTCATGGCTATGTAATCATGGCTGTTGGCTGGTTCACTCCTGGAAATCTGCGTAGAGAAATCAGAGCGCTCCTCTTATCGTGTCAGCCTTTTCCCAGGAACCAAAGGAGGAAGTACGCAGAAGAAGAAGGGAACAAACAGAGCTTAATCCCATCAGAGAGAAAACAGGAGGAAATGATGCCTCCGAGGGCTGACTCTGAGTCACGGTGTCTCCTGGGACTACTCCTAGGCTGGTGCAGTTCATGCATCACCCATCTGTCTCAGGGCTGTGCCCGAGGGCACAAGCAAGATTTGCTTATTGATGGAGGCACTTCTTTCAGTGCTTTGCAATAAAAAAAAAAAAAAAAAAAGTTGTAGTGAAATGAGAGCAGAGGCACAGAAGGTAGAGAAGGAGAGAGGAGGAGATCAAGAGAAGCAAAAAAAAATATGGGGAGAAAATCAATCTGTGATATCTGTCTGTGTAAACTCCGCACCCCATGGATGGCCACACACCAACTGGTAGAAGGCAATAAATCACTGAAAATTTAAATAAAGATCAGTTAATGGATGCATGACTGATTTGTATAATTCAGTCTTGGAAAATCATTCTGGGAAATAGAGAAGGAAGCCACTCCATGGGGAGATTGTGCCTATAACCCACATTCAAACATGATCTGTCAAGAAATCAAACTCTGCGGAAAGCCACGTATGGGGTGGAAGACATTGATAAATTGGAGAGGATGGGATAAGGGAAGATACATCTGATTTACCTAATATGATGCAGTGCAAGCAGCCACAGCGAGAGATATCAGACATGTCCTACCAGGAACTTCTGGCAATAAATGGTGACCTGACAGCAAAAATTCAAATTATTGCAGGCCAAGGTCCCTCCAATCCATTGACTTCAGTGGGGTCACACCCACAACTGATTTTACTCTAAGGTTTTTAGGCAAAGTGGTTTCAAACTCCTTTTATACCACACTCGTGAAGAAATGGGTTGAAGGATTTGGCTTCCATGCATGGGAGTTGGAATCTGATCCCAGCCCATCCACAGCACATTCACATCCACCATTTCTGCTTTTGCACCAGCACAAGCAGCATCGCCAGCAGGTGAAACTTTTAGGGAAGCAGGGGGAAAAAATTAAAACTGGGCATTTGCTGAGCAATTGCCTCTAGAGGTGAACAAATTTTGACTGCAACAGTGGGATTTATTTCATCTGGTCTAAGCTATTTATCTAATTTTCTGCTGGGATCAATGGCAAGAAACAAATCCAGAAGGTGATTCATTATACTTAGGATGGTACCTAAGCTATGTTTGTTTAAGTGCCCTCTGGGTTTTTCTCTGACTTCAGCTGCTGAGCTCAGAGTAGGTGATGAGCTCTTTGATGGGTCCAGACTGATGATGTGAAGTCCACCATGAGTCAAGGAGGTGAAGCTACAATCTGATCATCAGCTGAGATGCGCTGGAAGTTGTGCTCCTTCATGCCAAGCTGGGCTCAGGCTTCAAACAGTTCAGTGGCTGGGGACTCCCCCCCATTCGAGGGGTTTTTAAGGAAGCCTGTGGGTTCGTGTTTGGGTTTGTGATGTAATTAATCATCTCTGTGATGATACAATGTAAGGGGTTGAGCAGCTGCTACTAAAGTCAATGAAAAATGCTTGTGTGAATTCTGTTCATCGCCCCAAGTGCACCCAAGGGTTCCAATCCTGGGTCTGGCTCTGCCCATCCCTGAGGAGGGAAAAGAGCCTGTGAGGGGTCTGGGAGCTGGGTCTGTGTCCGACCCCGTGGTTTTCGACTAGGGGCTTGGGCCACTGCTACACATGAATTCGGGAGGTGTCTTTGGAAAACTCAGATCCCATTCCGCTGCCTATTCTGGGTGTCTCGAGTCAGGGTTTCCACCGTGTTGGTGTGAAAAGTTGAGCCAAGGATGAGTGAGGTGCCATCCCTCCCTACAGGAGATGGTCTAAATACCACCCAGAGTTGCCTTCTGCCTCAGGTTCCCCTGTGAAAAGAGTAGGATCTTCCTTATGGAAGGGTCTTGGGATTTCACTCAACAATACAAACATCCAGTGACATTTTAGGTTCCCTACAATATCCCATTGGGATCCAGATGTTGTTTCAATGGCCTGAGACCCACACAAATCTTAAACCTGGGCAATCAGAGACCGCTGGGTGTCCAAAGTGATCCGAGGTGTCTTTGTGTAGGCACTCGAATTGTGCACTTCTCTGGAAATGGTTCTCTGTCAAACCTTCTGCCCCACCTTGGTGTCAGTCTAGAGTCAGAAGGAAAAGATGGTTCATTTCCCACAAACGGGAGCTGGCCAGCTCCACCTCCATGATCCCTTCCCTTCAGTGTCCACTGATGAGGTTTGTCCTCAGGCTGATGGTTTGTACCAGGGGTGCCTCTGGCAGTCCCGGGGAAAAGGGAGAAGATGTCACCCAACCAAGTAACAGAGATGTAAAAAATAAAAGCAACAAAGGCACATAATTCCATCCTCTCACAGGCTGCTATTCAACCTCTCCTTTAGCTCAACAGATGGGTCAGACAGCCCTCATCAGTTCCACATCCAACCTGTTCAACACAGTGGAGTTACCTGTAAGGGGTGAATTTGGCCTCATCTCTTTTCTTTCTGTGAAAGAAATGGAACATTTAGGAGTTCAGTTTTGTTTTTTTTCTTGGTTTGGTTTAGTTTTAGAGTTTGGGGGCTTCTCTTTCTCAAAGAAAATGAAAATATGAGTAGGGAAATGCATGACATTTTCTGCAGCTTGACCCCGGTGTATCTCTCTCAGCTCAGTGTCATGCCCAGCACTGACAGTCTTCTCCAAAGCGTTTTGAAGTCTCCAGAATTGCTTCCACTCCCTAGGAGGAGCCTCATGTGCAGAACTAAGGCAGTCGGGATTTAATTTTTGGAGGGGATTGCAGAAACAACCACACCACAAAATGCAACATGGCACAGAAATCCCTGAGTCAGCACCGACAGCATCAGCCCTGCAGTGCTGTCATGTTAGCTGAGCATTGCAGGATTTCTGTATTAGCAAACCTCAGAAAATAATTTCTTCTGCCTCTCAATCTCAAATATTTTTGGTGTTTTCAGTGCATTCGGTTATATTGCCACAGGGATGTCCATGGATTATGTTACAATTGTCGTGTGTGTTCATATGCTGGTCATGGCCCCATCCTTAAATTCATATACAGGAGAAACACTCTGAGCTTTGCATCACTTTTCTTTTCAGCTTCAAATATTGGTTTCAGTGCTGGAAATCTGGTGTTTGATGTTGCTGGGGATATTCAGGGTTACAGCTTGAGCACTCTGCGGGAGCTGGGAGTTGTGAATCCACTCGTAGGATCTGTACTATGGGAATTACTCCAGACTTCCCTTGACGCTTTAATGAAATCCATTTGGGAAGACCAAAACAGGGCTGTGAAAGGCACCAAACCCAACCGCCCTGCAGGTATCAGCCATTGCACCTGGCCCAAGAGGCTGCCCACAGGAAAACAGCTCCTGGCTCCTCCAGAGACCTGCTCCGGGGCTGAGGCTGCTGGGAAGGGATCACCCTCCTGGCAGTGGCAGTCAGAGGGATGTTTGCTTGGATCTCTCATTCCTGTGCTCAAAACAGCTGTTGGGATGAGGAGCTGTAAGAGAGTGTTGGATGGTGGGAGAGAAGGTGGGCTGGGCAGGATGAGATCTTGTCTCTTCTTTTACCTATAGTTTCCTATTTTCTACCTCCCTCCAAGCCAAACCTTGGCTGTTTCAGTAGGGACTCTTATTATGGCAGTATCTCTTTTTTCAGATTTCCCTTCTCTCACTGAAAGCAGCGGTGGGATCTGGCTGTGCTGTTTAATTCATGGCTTAACCCTTCCATCCTCATGTTTCCCACCCTCCTTTGTGTGCTCCAGCAAAAGCTCTTGATCTGCAGTTCCTCCTCCCCTGGCTCAGGTCTCCATTAACAGCTGTGGGGTGCAGATTCCTCAGTTTGATGGGAAATGGAGGCTCCTCTACCTCCACTTCAAGAAAGAGGTGTTTAAGTCCTCATTCCTGTCCCTTCCAGTGTCTTCATGGATTTGGGTGGGTCAGCTGCTCCCACTTTGCTGCCATTCCCAGAGGGGTCTTTGGTGCATCTCCACCTTGGAGGAGGAGATTTTCCTCAAGCACAAACAAGAGGCCAGGAGCTGATTCCCAGGCCGTGGTACCTAGAGTGGGATTTGGAATGCCGAGTGAGATGCTCGAAGGCAGGTATCTACATGTGAGCTAGGAGCTTAAACTCCCATCCAAGCCAAATTATGGGCTCCATTTGCCTAAACTTAGCATTTAGGGCTGAGCTAAATTATTGAAATAGGTGTCTAGAGCCATCTGGGATGCTCCAGGGTACCCCACCAGCTCCTAAAAGCTACTCTGGAAGAATGTGGGCTTCCCTTCAATCTCAGGGCATATCTGACAGATCCATGCAGATGCTCCTCCATCAGAGATGGGTGTTTAGATGTCTGACTCCCACACAAACACAGGCTTGTGGACATCCACGAGTGTGTGTCTTCATCCATGAGCGGGATCCCACTCCAGATTCCTAACTCTCCTTGTATCCTCTAAGATGGAAAACTCTGCATGGTCTCACTTCTCCTCTCACTTAAACTGACATAAATCAGGTACAAGTGTCTCAAAGGGAGCAGAAGATGGGCCTATCCTATAAAAATAATTATTTGAATCCACTGAACTGCCTGGCCGGCCATGGGTTTGACCCCAAGGGAACATCTCTGCTCCTAATGGAAATGGACAAGTCCCACCAAGGGCAAAATCCTGCTCTTAGGCGAACACCATCCAGATAGAGAGAGTTCCTAAAGCCACAGAGGTCTTTTCCACATGGCTTGGTCTCCTCCCCTGTCTCTGTAGACCTTTTCTTACACATGGTCTGCACGCCAAGGGAGGTCTTGGACAGCCCTGCATGGAAGTGGAGAAAGTGTGAGGAGATGCTTTCCCTGTTTTCCTTTCTCTTCTGAGTTTCTTCTTATTATTTATTAGTATTTATTTATTTCTCTTCATTCGTTCCACTCCACCAAAAATCCGGAAGGCAGGTCTGCTACAGACACGGGCTGAGCAAGCAGCTGAGTGTCACCATGATTTTGAGGGATGGCACCATCGTGTCACAGCTCCTTTTCCCAACATTTACCTCCTGGAAAGCACAAGAGCCTTCAGTCTTTTCAAGTTAGGCTCCTAAAAACTCCAAAATCCTTCAGTACAGACAAAATTCTCCTCAGTCTCTGGGGTAGTCCTGGCTGTCTTACTGCCCCTGTCCCCAGCTCAGCCTTCACCTCTTCATCCCGGTGGGGACCCACTGGATTAATCCCTTATGGCATCACTTTCTGTCACTCTCGGGGCCAAACCTGCCCGAACAAGACCTGTCGTAGCTTTGGACTCTCTGACAAGCCCACCAGCAGTGTGGAAGACATAAAACACAAACCCGTAGCACCCCAGGGGATTCCCCCACGGTACAAAACGTGCTTGTCCGGCAGTCAAGGACAAGTATCTTCTTGTGAGTGGGTTTTTTCACCGCTGCTTTCCCTTCCCACAGACTGTCTGCCTGATTACATCGCCTTCTTCAAAGCTCCATCGCTGTCTGTAACCCCTGCCCTCACCCCACCCGAGCACCCCTTTGTACAGATTGCATGTATGATACAACCTGAAATTCCAAAGCTATTGTACAAAGTAGAGTTGTCACCTTTTTTTTTTTCCTCTCAGTATTTTGTTAAGTCTGATGATTTTTTTATGATTATTTATTTTATGAATAAATGTATATATTAGTAAGAGTATATATTTGCGGAAATAACTCATCGGGACAGTGTTGTTGCTCTGCTGTTGTGCTTGTGACCTCATTGGCTTTTACCCTATTTTCTACTGACAGCACATTAGCAATGTCTTGTAACTGTGTTTTGTTACCAGTTAAGTTTGATAGATGTGTTAACTTTATAATGAAAATTAAAAAAAAAAAAAAAGCATTAATTTTAACCTGTGTTTGGGTGCTTTTTCCCCACTGTTCCACGGTTTTGATGGGATGGTATTTCATATCAAGGGCTGCAATTCAACTGGGGAGAAATAGGGGATAAATATGCCTTCCTCTTGTAAGACAGGAATTTGGTGCTTTGGAAGAAAAGATGTCATCTGTGTTGTCACTATTTAACCCATGCACAGCTTCTGTGGGAGGTGACAGCCCAAGTATGAATAAAACAAATCAAACTGCCATGAGTGCATTTGTCAGCTAAGCATCACCAGGACAGGGACCCAGTTTCTTTTTCCAGAGCAATAAAAACCCAACATGGCAAAGGGATGACTTTTCGCAAGGGCTCTGGAAGAGCCTAAGAAATTTTGTGTTGGTTTTGCCAATTCCAATAATTTCTTCCCCTGTTGGTACTTTAAGTTGGGAGCCTGTTGGACAGTCCTGCATCCTCCAAGGTTGTAATTGTGATAGAAAGGGGAATAGATTGCAGGGATACACTGTTGACAGGAAAAATAGGAAAAAACCTGTTCTTTTCATTGAAACCACCATGGCTGGCCTTCCATTGAACCTTCCATGGGCTGTGTGCAGAGAAATCTGCTCCTGAGAGGAACCCTGCAACATCCTGTCTCTTTTTCTGTCCTCAGTGAGGAATGGCACCCTCACGCAATGAGTTCATCGATCAGAAGGCAGCACAGCTTCTCTTTGGGGTTTCAGTGTGACTGGATGGGGTGGAGATGGGGTGGGGTGGGGTGGCTGCAGTGGGGACAGGACAGCATTTCCAGGGCTTCTGTGCCTGCTCACCTCCCACCCCACAGAAACCACAGGAATCCCTGTGGCCTTCACTTTAGGAGAGTTTCGAGCCACCCAGCTTTATCCCTCACAGACCAAGAACCTCCTCTGAGACCATTCCTGATGACTTCATAACCCGAGATTTATCCCAGTTATTTAAAACCCAGACCTGCGCTGGTACAAATCACCTCCCAGAGAAATCTCTTTTCCTACAGAGGCTCTAAATGACCACATCTCTAAATGCAAACCAGCACCTTTTCCCTGGGAAGGGAGGCAGGCAGCACACTGGGACAGCCCAGACAAAATTTCCCTCTCCCAAACACACCCCCCATGCCTGGCATTGAGCGACACAGGTCAAACACCACAGAGAGCTTTCAGCATTCCGGGCTCAGCATATTTTCCAGAAATAAATGATAAACATTCTTATTAAAGAGCACTTGAGATAAGCCTATTTGTTAAGCTGTGTTGCCTGCTTCGCCAGGTTTGAGCAAGAGCCTTTTTCTCTTTTTTTTAAACTTAAATAGGAAAAACCAAGAAATGAGTGGACATCTCAGTTACTCTCAGCTTTCACATGCTATTAACCCCTCCAGGTCCTTTTAGGAATGAAAGAAAATAAGGTGGTGATAACTTATTGCTGCCTCAAAGCTCTTGAAGCCTCCCTTTTTTTTTTTTTTTTGTAAAAGAGTTATTTCCCCCTCCATGGGAAGGCAGCACAAACGATGGCCACATTTAGCCATGGCAATGGCCATTGCTCACGACAACCCAGGTCACAGAATTCACCTAAAACTGTTCCACAGCCAAGTGGGAGCTCTTTGACACACAGAGCCAAGAGTCAAAGCTCATTCCCAGGCATCATTTATGTATTGATGCGCTGCAGAGAGGTAGCAGTTACCTACCAGTCAGAAGAGATGAGAGCTCCACATTTCTTTGAGAAACAGTACACCAAACTTGGGTTTGGTTTATAGCAAAAAAAAAATCATAGAATCAGAATGGTTTGTTTTGGAAGGGACTTTAAAGATCATCCATTTCCACCCCCTGCCATGGGCAGGAACAGCTTCCTCTATCCCATGTTGCTCCAAGCCCTGTCCAACCTGGGATGGGTCACTGCCAGAGATCCAGGGGCAGCCACAGGTCCCCTGTAAAACCTGTGCCAGGGCCTCACCACCGTCACAGGAGAGCATTTTTTTCCATATATCTAACCTAAATTTCCCCTCCTCCAGTTTGAAGCCATTTCCCGTTCTCCTATCACTACAGTTCCTGATGAAGGGTCCTTCTCCAGCTTTCATGCAGCTCCTTCAGTCCCTGGAAGGTGCTGTGAGGTCTCCGCACAACCTTCTCCTCTCTGGGCTGAACAGCCCCAAATTTCTGAGCTGTCACTCAGCACTGACTGAGCCACCCCTGAGCAAGCCGTGGCCAGGTTCACACTTCTGGTGGCACCTCATCCCTTCTCTTGACTGCTTTCCATGCACAGGCTTCCCATTCCTACACAGCCAGTCACTCAAACCAGTCTGGGATGTGCCAGATCCATTGGAACTGCGCAAATTGTTCTGTACTTGAGCCCTTTTGCACCAGTCTGGTGGAAACCAACCACCCCCAAGGTGAGTGAGGCACCCAAAGCCTCCCTGAACTCACAGCCTTGCCACAGGGGCTTTGTGGATCACAGGAGTGGGGTTCAGCCCGTGGATTCCCTCACACCAGGGGAGGTGCCCACAGAACCACAAACAGGCACGGGGATGCCCTCGGGGCATTTCCACCTGGAGAGTTCTGCCTGTCCCCTGGTGCTGCTCCAGAAGCACCACGGGGCTCCTGCAGGTCTGGGTCACATCTGGAGCTCCAGGGAAATGTCTCAGATCCCCCAGGACATGTCACCAGGCATTAGACACTTCAGCCAAGTGATTGAGCCCAATTTGCCAGAATTTGAGGTCCGACTTTCAAGTTCCTGTTATCATTCATAATAAATTGGGGATTCATTTCCCCATAAGGGCTGAGTGCTGCCTTGTATCCCTCTGGACGTGTGAATATCATATGGATTTGGCACATACAGACCCTTTAGGAGGTCCATGTCCTTCTGGATTGGCAGGGATACCCAGAGGAATTCCACTGAGATTTCACAGACGGTCCTGGACACCTGTGTTCGGTGAAGCACATGGAAAATCTGATCTCCACCGGCTCTAACAGGAGCTCAGAGCCTTCGAGCACATGCAGGCAGCACTTTGCGTATTGCCACCCAAATTAAGACATCTTAATCTGCAAGTTGAATCCCGCTTGAGCAATCAGTCCAATCCAACATCCTTTGAAGCTGCGAAATCCAGCTGAAAGCAGCTCCTGACCAGCAGCTCACCAGGCCATAAAGAAACACACTGTGACCCAGTAAAATCTGAAAGCTTTGCCATCTCATTGCTACCCAGCCTGGCTTTGGAATTTGCTTACTGATGCCTTTTATTCACAGGTGTGGAGGGTTTTTTCCCCCATCATAGAGTCATTTGGAGGCACATAGCCAGATTTGCATTCCACAGGGCTACAATCTGGTCTGGGATTTGCCTGCGAGTGTCAACAGGTGAAGTGTTAACTAATGAACTCGGTGCTGGTGCAAAGGTGAGGTCAGCTCAGCTTCTCTTCAGGTTGGTTTCATGCAAGGACAGCAAGGTTGAAACCCTTTAACAGTGATTTAAAACAGATCTGTGGTCTGGACCTGACTCTCTGAATTCTCGTCCCATTCTCCCTGGTTCAGACACATCCCAATACCCTAAATTTCATTTACTCCTTCGTCAGAGAGGAGGCACAGGAGGCTATGTTGACTGCATCTCACCAAGCCCTTGAGCTCTCAGAAATTAACTGGCTCTATAACATTTTTTCCTGGAATATGTGAGATAATTCTCAATTCTGTGTGTGGGAAAGAGTGGTGGCAGTGACCAAAGTGCCAACCTTACTACAGTGAGAATTCCTTTCATGCAGGAATCCAGGGAGAGCCTTGAACCTGTTTGTTCTGTCCTAATCAATGCAGCTGGTTTATGCAGGAAGTGTCTTTCGTCCTGGGAATGCCAAGGTCTTTATGGCAGCATATGGAAATCCAGGCACAAGCCTCCCCTCCCTATCAGACAGAGACTTGAACGTGCAGCCAATGCCCTGACTGAGTCACCAGCCATCTCCCGGGGACTGATAGCTGCTCTTGAGCAATCCCGACGGAATTCTGGGTTCAACAAACTGCTGCTTTCCAGAGGAGAAATGCTTCCTCCGGAATTTCTGTTCCTCAAGCTGCCCCTTCGCAAGAAACACACCCAGATTCCAGGGGCTATTGAAAATGAAGAAGCTACTTGGGTCTTACTCACTCTTTAGACCCAAGTTCACAGCAGGGGCCACACGGAAGCTTTTGGCTAATCAGGATGAAGATGGGGGAGTTTCTTGACAAAGAATTATCACTGTGAGTGTAGAATGTGACGAGACACATTCCCTTCAAACACCTACAGATGGTTTCATCCTCCTCATTGCTATGGCAGGACTTTGCAGGGGATTTCTCTCCAGCGTGCTTTCCGCAGCGTCCAGCAGGACAACGCCGTGTCTCAGTGAAGCAGAGAGGGCAGGACGAGCAAATAGTCCTGAAGTGGGTGAGGGAAGGACTTTGGCTGGCATGAACAGCTAAATCAATAAGGAAACTTGCTCCTGGTTCAGCCATGGAGTGGGAACAGCACCCTCCAAGCACTGCAGTCACACTGCAGGGGTTTGGCACAGGCAGGGCTGGCAAGGAGCTAACCTTTAGGCTTGTTAATGAATGATAACTGAGTGGTCCTCAAGAGCTCTGAATAAGCTCCTCGGCTCCCAGCTGCTGTTCCAGGCTGGCAGGGGCTGCTCGACACACCTTGCCCTAGCAGCAGATGTTCCTGCTGGGGAGAGAAAGGTTACACATTAAAAGGCAGCAGACACTCCAAACACGGAATAAAATGTGACCGAAAGACTGGCTGTGCAACTCGAATGGATTAATTTTCCTCCCCTTTAATTAGGATGTTTTGATAGCTGGGGAGCACAGTGAGATCCAGGCGTGGTTGGTGTTATCACAGCCTCCATCACGAGGATCATCCTTGTCTTGTGGTGGTGCCTCTGGGCTCATCCCTCCTGGAGACCATCCCTCGTGCCGGGTGATGCCCAAACACAGCGCTGGGTGATGGACCCTGTCCTACAGAACGTCCAGGCCCCGTGATCTGCTTTCAGCTATCTCTGTTTACACCCACAGTGATGCTGATAAATAAAACCAGCTCCCAACCATTGCTGTGAGCTGCCTGAGCCAGTTCCTCTAGGAAAACAGCAGCACCCGAGGAGGTCACACAGCTCTACCTGTCAAGCAGATGCCTTGCAAATCATCTAAATGCAGAAAAACTTCAGATTATTAACAGCACAACAACTGGTTGACTAGAGAAAAGGCAGGTCCACCTTTCAGCATCATTTATCAAACCTGTAATGTCAAGGAAATTACTTTTTTTCACTTGTGGCTTGCAATTAGTACAAGGCAATAAAAAACTTAACGTTCTGCTAGCTCATCAAGCATGTGGTTAGAGCTTGCTGGCATGAAGAAGGTGGGAACTGCTCTGTAAGCACGGGTTATGTGGTGCAAGCTGGCATAATCCACCAAAGAAATCCTTGGGGCAGCCAGGCTTTGGGACACAATAGTGCTGAGAGGTGAATATGGATCAAATACCCACCATTTCTCATAATATTAAACCCTGGAGACATCCACTGTAATTAGGGTGAGAACAACAGAAAAGAGGCTTTCTGGTCACGGGGTTTGATGGTAGAAATGTCTGCCACAGGGAGCTGTAGATATTTAAATTTTCCTGAATTTTAGAAGCAACTGGACAATATTCACCAAAGAAAGACATGTGAGGAGTTTTCACACTGAAAGACACAATCCTTCCATTGGAAATCCCAGCTGGGGGTGCTGGGAGTTGAGTGGAAGTGTCACCCTGGGTTTGTCCTGTTCTCCTGCTCTTCCCCAGTCACCGACTCTTGGCCACTGTCAGAGGCAGGAGATGGGGCCAACACAACCTGATCCAGCCCAGCTGATCATAAATCCATTGGATTTAAATGTCCATGAAACAAATCTAGGAGAGATTATTATTCCTTCAACACATCAGGGTGGAATGACTTTCAGAAAAAAGTGATTTATTCTCTCAGTCTGACGAAAAAAATGAGGACAGTGGTCATTTCACCTGACTTTAAAAGGATTAAAAGTCTGACAAATCTTTACAGCTGAGAGAGAGAGCGGGACATGTCCAACAGGTGATTTGCATGACCAACTTTGGGTGTCTGTTTTAAGAGATGAATCTCCTCCTCGGGGTGACTCTCCTCTCCCTTGACCACAAAACAAGCCTGGGCTGACTAACTTGGACCCGGGCATCTCACTTTTAGAGGTGTAAATTAGGGCTGATGAAACCTTCCCAAAACTGCGTGCCTCACCTCAAATTTGCAGGAATCTTGATTGTGAGGTGGAACATAGAAAAAGCATCTAAAAGAAGGTATTAAATAGAAAAGAAAATGTAAATGCAAAAGTGTTTTGTTTGGGTTAATTAAATTTTGGAATCAAAATTTCCTCAGAACCCCTCAGCTCCTGGCCCAATAATAGTTCTCCTTGAGAAGTCTGCAGTGCTCTCCCTAAGAAGAAAAACTTCTTGATAATCACAGGACCTGAACAGTGAAGACTGAAGAAACTTTCTGGGAGAAAGACTGGGAGAAACTTTCAGCTGAAGACACCAAAACAAATTCTATTTTTAACAAAAAAAAAAGGCCTCACTGTCTGCCCAGACCATGAAATAATAAATCCTTAATGGGATTAATCTGAACAGACTCCACTCAGCTGCTGAAGAAGCACAAAAGGTTTGAGTTGAGTCAGCTGGATTCCGATTCTATGGCTGCAAGGAAGATTCAAACCTTGAGGAGCTCAGGCCCAGCTCTCACCTTGCTGAGTCTTTCCCAGAGTGCCAGCGGTGCTGAGGGGGCTCTTCTTCCAGATCCAAAGTCATCGGAGCTGTTCCCTTTCACTTCCACAAGGATTCCTGTTGGATTCAGAAGCTGACTCTAAATCCACATTGTGGCTGATTTTGAAGAGTAAATATAAGGACCTGTAATTCCACAAGTGACACAAACTCAGCTCGTCCTGTGGTTTTAAAGAAAAATGTGGATGTTCCATGGGAAAAGAGGAAATTTGGGACATTTCATTTCTAACCTGGTACAGACTGACCACCAAGCAGAATTAAATGGTGTTTGCCATGGAAATGAAGGCAGCCATGATTTCTGAGGACAGAGGAACTTACAGTTACTTATTTCAGATCCATGACCTCTTAGACTCATAAATGTGCAATTCCATACATAATTCCCCATTTTGTTTGAATACTCTGAAGTGTGAAGCTGACACAATGGTCTTTAACTATAAATTTGTCAAAACAAATAGAAAGAAGTTCCTTCAGACTCTGGATGGTTCAAATCTTGGATATCTGACGGATGAAAAGCTTGGGAATCAGCAGTTTGGAGAAATAGTGGAGACTGGAATTGAATCCTCTGCAGGTGTGTTCTCCACGTTCCAAATCCATGATTGGATGTTCTTCTTTGACTACTGCACTCCATCCTACACCCTCCTCACTCTGAAACCGCTTCATTGAAGACCGCCTCTTCCAAAAGTCTCCTCTGACCTCCAAAGGGACCTTCTTAGCACTAATCTTTCGACAGTGCAAAAATAAAGCTCTTCAATTTAAAAAGCTCCAGACACAATTGATTCCAGCCTTCTCAACCCATGGAGATGACTCAAAACCCACCCCTGAAGCAGAGTGTCCATTGAGATGGTGAAAAACCAATTCCAAGCGTCTTGTTTAACAAAGAAAAGAACGAAAATCTATAAATATGCATTTTTCCATGCGACTTGACTTCCAGTTTTGTCCTTGTTCACCAGGGCAGCGTGGAGAGACATCTGGTGGCTGAATGATTTCCTGCAAGGAATTGGCAGGAAATGTGTCTTTGGGGACGTGTTTTCGGAAGGGGAGGTGTCTCAAGGAGAATGTGTCCCTTAGGAGACATGACACCCTTTAGTTCAGTTGGAGCTGCCACATCTCCCACTTCAACATCAAATGTTGTCTCTGTTCTTTGGGGCAAAAAACGTGCCGAAATGTGTCTGTTGAGCCAACAGACCTCTTGTTGGTGCCTCAAATGCTGGATTTCACCAGAAACTGCTGACAGCCCGTATCTCTCATCCCATTCCTCTCTCATTTCAGCTCAGGGGACATCCAAAGGGTGACGATCAATCCACTCCTGATTTCTCCTTTTCTAAACAAAATATTGTAAAAAAAAGGAAGTTTTTGTCCCACCAAGCTTCAAAAGAAGCTCTTCTTCTGCTCTTGGCAGCTGAGGTCCAGGTGGGGTAGAGGGTTGGGTGATCCCTGCAGTCCTCCAAGAAAAAATCTGGCTTAAGAGAAGAGTTACAGCCTTAAAAATCCGACAGAGGCACTGTCAAAATTTCCTCCTAATTCTTCACTGCGTGACATGAAACCTTCTCAAGATCTTCAGGTGTTAGAGCAGAGGCACTGATGTCTCCAACCGGACACACTTTTGCTGGTTGTAAATCTCTCCAGACTCTAAACCCAAAGAGTCTCCAGTGCAGGAATTTGATCTGGAATTTTCCTCTCGGAGGATGTAAAAATAGGCAAGAAAAAATGACCCAAATGAGGTTCATTCTGCGCTGTTGCCCCACACTGCATTGTTTTCCCATTGTTCCTGGCACCCTAAGAACTGAAATGCAGCATTCCCATTATCCCTGTTTTGCTCTGGGATTTGCTGAGATCTGGATCTTCAATGCTGCTCTAGGCTGTAAAGTGTCCGTCACCAAAATTGCTTCCATGGTGATACAGACTCTTTGCTCCTCTGGGCTGTGCAAGGTTTTTAGATCTGCATTTGGGGCAGGTTCAAGAGGCCAAAAGTGACAGCACAGGGATGGACAGAGCTGCTCATGAGGTCAATTTTGGGCATCAACCACCCACCAGGGACAACAGCCCTCCATGGTTTTCCATCACTATTTCTTTTGATAGCCAATCAAGGGCAGGGACATGTTCCACTGTCCCACGTTGCTCCAAGCCCTGTCCAACCTGGTCTGGAGTACTTCCAGGGATGGGGCAGCTGCAGCTTCAGCTGTGTGACCACAGCACACACCTCATGTTCTTTAACATCTCTCTACCCACACCTCCTCTGTGATGGAGCAGAGTCTGCTTATCTTTATTTTACAAGAGAGGAGCAGAAGCACAAAGGAACCAAAAGATGATTTGTTTCGCCTGTCTTTGGTCTCCTAAAATTGAGGAGTTTAGTCTCCTGCTGCCTTCTGGAGAGGCAGAGGGAGATGTCTCACTCTGCAAAAGCTGCTGAATTGAAGCTGATGTGCCACACCAGGACTTGCAGTCTTGCTTTACCCCCAACATGGATAAATCCCTTTCCAGACAGCCAGACCTCTCTAATTAATTGCAGAAGGTGAAGGACTGCCTTGAATTAGACATTAATTTTTGGTAACTGATGTGAGAGGGGTCCCACAGCAAATAACTCCCCCAACATTGCGCTTGCACCACACGGACTGAATCCCCACATGCCGAGGGCCAAGCCAACCCCTGTAAGATGATTTTTGCCAGCATTTGATCCATATATTGGATAGGGAATGGGTCCAGACACACACTGGCCTTGCAGCTCGGGCTCTCCAGAGCTGTCCATCCACACCCTCAGGAATTACCTCTCACATAAAGCCAAGCTGTACAGATGATTGCAGCAGGAAAAGGCCCCTGAGGTTCGTTCTGAGCATAACTTGATAAGGCTCAGCCTACGTCACAGCTGGGAGGCTGCAAACCATTTACCACCACAGGGCACAATCTAATCTACCGACTTCGTTTGTCTGATCTCTCCTAATTTTTACTGATCTGGATGAGAAGAAGATCTTGTGTACCCAGAAGCACATTTCTCTGCTCTGGTCATATCAGATGGCCTAATAAAAGATATTCCCCCTCCCCACAAACTCTGAGTGGTCTGTATTCATTGTAAAGTTGTTTTTCCCCTGCATTTATGGAGCATCTTTCACCACAAGATCGAGGGCTTGACTAATTTCCCCAACAATACTTGCGTGGAGGGAACATCCTCACTCTTCCCTCCCTCAAAAAGTTAAGATTATTTATTTTCCGTCAAACTGGGAGAACCCATGCAGTCATCTCTCCTCCAGGGCAGGTGCTATGGAGGCTCTGTGGCTCAGAGATCCTTTCTGATGCTGCCTGAACATGTGTCATTTATTTTTATCATTCCCCATGGATCATACATGTTTAAAAAAACAGAAGAAGCACCTCCGCCGTGGGCAGGATGGATATTTCTGCAGGCAGGTCAGTGCCAACCAGTGAGGGCCAGTTTCCCATTTTAAATTTTTTTCTTGGGCCCATTTCCCAATTTTTAAATTTTAAATCCAGCCCAGAACACGCAGGTGGAGAGAGCTGAGCCACACAAAAGACATTGTTTGGCAAGAGGTTACGGCGTGGGGAAACTCATGAGAAGGTGGCAATTCCTAAGAAACCCAAATGCAGCACTGAACTCAGGTGAGAAGATTTTGTCTTCAGGTGACCTGGTGGCATTTTAAACCTTTATCTCAGGGACTGCAACAACTTCTGACGGAGGTGTGCTCACCCTGAAAACACAACCTGTACCCGATCTGAACCGGCAGGAGAAGACACCTCCTGTCTGAAAAGAGACATCACCTGAAGGAGGATTTGTTTCATCAGCACTCCTGTAAGTCTAGATTAGCCTCTGAATTTTCTTTCATGAGAAATCAAAACTTCCTTTCTAATCAAAGATGGGTTAAATTGTATACAAAGGAATTCATTCACCCAGAGATACCTAGAACAGCTGAGATCCTTCTGGAGGATCCTCTCACCTCATTATCTGGAGAGAGAGACAATCTGGGCAGCTCATGCTGGACAATGTATTTTAGGCAAATTCATTTTAAGGAGGAATAATCTATTTTTCCCACATGATGCTGCAGATAAGAGCAGGATCTGAGCACGGCATCAGTGTGGCCTGATCACATCTGACCCTTTTTATATCAGATATCTCTGCACGTTACCCTGTGCTGCTCTACACACAATGTGTTTTAGCTGCAAAACAACAAGCGCTTTCCTCAACAGGGTAATTCATCTGGAATAAAATCTCTTTCCTCTGGAATAGTGACACCACAGAAAGCTAATTCCGAAATAGCTATTCTGGTCACATTTGCCATGAAGACAAGTCCTAAGGAGATGTAAAACTGGCACCACAGACCTCGGCGTCGTGTCCCCTGTGGAGAATTTCTCAAAGAATGTCTATTGTCCTGCTTGCCTCTGACTGAGAGATGATAAAACCAAGGAGCTGAGGGGAGCACAGAAAGGAAAATCTCTGCTCTGAGTATTCCACATTGCATGGGAAATCTGGGCTCTTTTCTGGCAAATGTATTTTAATTACCTCCTTTTGTTTACAGGACTGTTCCGTGTAGCACTGCCCTTGCCAAGCAGCCCAACCTCTCCAGGCATTTCTCTGCCAAAATTATCAGATCTGTTTAAACATTGTGGCATCTTAGAAACAATTCATGCTGGATCCAATTTATTTTTTGAGCCGTGAGTCTTCATAGGGATGTTTCTCCAACTCGGTTCTGAGTGCTAAAAATCCAGGGAAGAGGTTTTGTTTCTTTTCAGCTCATTTATCACTACGGCTGAGAATGCAAATGTGAGGAAAAGTTCAGATAAGAAAAGGTCTGCAGTTTAATCACAAATTGCCATAAGCAAGAACAAAGTCAGGAAAAAACTAATAATAATTCAACAGCGCAGACAAAGATATATACAAAAATAAATGCAAATTGCATTTGTTCATTCTGATGCTGATGTAGGTAGAGGAGACACTTTTAATAATTCGTGTCCAGTGAACACTGCAAACAAACATATGTGAGAGCCTTGGAATGAAATTATTAAACTTTTTTAAGGTTATACAAAGGGTTTTTTTACATTGCAGAGAAATCTGAAACATGCTGTCAGTGAAATCACTACTAACTCGTAATGATGACATTAAGATTTGTACCCAAAGGAAAAAACCATCTGGCAAATCCTCTTTGCCAAATTGTCACCCGTAAGCAGGGTGAACCTCAGGGAAAGCAGTCAGAGGCTCAGTGCAAAGGGAACAGGCTGGAATATATCTGATTCCTGGGAAATTCAGGAGCTATCCAAAATAAAAAACATGTTTGTGTGAATGAACAGATGAACAATTTCTGTCTGGCACTTATTTGCTCACACACTGCTCCCAAGTGAAAAAGAAAGAGGCAGAGTTGTCAGATTATTTCTGCTGTGTTGGGACTGCCAAGTGTTTCTCACTGTCCTTGTCTCCATATTCTGTTTATCCACAATGGTCCTTGTGCCTGAAGTAGCTCTGCTGGGTTTGGTAGGAACCTTGAATGAGCAAGGATCACCTGTGGCAGAGCAACCTGAAAAAGCTCTGATCCTCCAGCTATCTCCAGGCAGGGTCCTTTCATTTTTAAATTGTTAATAAAGGGACGTGCGCACCACCGGCAGCCACCACCCACCTATTTAACAAACTTAACTGTGAAATTGGATCCTTCCCACTTAGCCTGGGTTTGCCTTTGATGCAGTTCCAGAGCTTAGGTTGCCTTATTTGCCTTTAATTTCTAATCCAGGCATATAGCCAAGTTTAGGACACTTTGTCTCCTGTATTGCAGGATCTTCAGCGTGGGCTGTGGCAGATCCATGAGCATCCTACAGCTCAAGAAGAGCTCTCATGGATCAACCAAAAGCCCCCTGAGCTCCAAAACTCATCTCCAAGAGCAGACAAGAGGGCAGTTAGAGATGACCCCAGGGGACAGGGCACTTTGAGAAGGATCCCTGTGATGCTCCCTGTCTGATGTCCAAGCTTGCAATGAGGAAAGCTGAGTGTTACCAGGATAAGAAATGTCCTTGAGAAGGTTTTGTTCCAACAAAAACAATCAGCCACCCCTGCTCAGCCCTGTCCAGGTGCACGTCCATCATCCTGAACTCAGATATCCAACAAAGGGCGCTGGGGAGCGGCAGTGGGGTCAGGAGTGGGAATCATAGCATGGAAGTCACGGAGAACCCAATGGATAGTGCAGGGTGTTCTCTATTGTGCATCCACAGGACGTGGCTGTTTCATGAGGGACAGGTGACATTCGAGTGTGATGCCTTAAAATGGGCAGAGAAGGATCCAGGGCAGCAGAGTAACAGTGGTGAGGTTTGACTAACGAGGAAAAGGCGTGCAAGGCCATGAGCTAATGTCTGAGGGATCTCCAGGATAGGATTCCTTAGAAGATCTTCCTGTCATCTGTCCTGAAAGATCCAAGGATGTTTTTATACTTGGAAAGGGCCAGGAGCAGCATTACACAAAGATGTTTCAGGTGTTTTTCTGGGACATTCCCCCATGACCTCAGATGGAAAGCACGATGGTGCTCCCTCCTTCCTCGCAGCAGACTGAAGAGGAAACATCCTGGGGTGGGATGGGGCATAAACAGCTTCTCCAGAGGAAGATAATCAACAGCTTCTCTGTGTCTGGCTCATCACCAGACACTTGAGTGTCTTGGGCTGCAGTGTAATATCCACCTACTCTGGGGTGACTCACTGGCGAGATCCCTCAGCAGCCTCAGCGCACATCCTCCGTTCTTCTCCCACCCTTGTAGGTGATTCAAGCAAGCAGGGGTGGACTTGTCCTCTCCACGAGCGCCAGGAGAACAAAAAAAAGTCCTCTCACACGTCCCTCCCAAGCCAGCATTATGCCAGGGGTAGGGAGAGACAACTCTATCCCTGGGAGCACACACAAAAGAGACTCAACTCCAGAAAACACCGAGAGAATGCAACGCCTCCCACCTCCCTGCTGGCACAGAAGCCCTGCGATCCCATGCCTCTCCCCCCAGTTTAAAACATCTCAGGCTTCCTGACTGGACTTGGCTGAGGTCTGAAAACATGAATAAGCTTCCCCTGTCTGAAAGCCAACTGGCGAGGCCGCCTTGGATGGGACCCTCCGTTTGTTACGGGAAAATGGCTGGTCCGGCTCCCCTCGTTCAGCGGCGCATTGCTGGTTGGGAAAGAAAGACACAAGGTCTGTTTGTAACACTGGCCACACAATCCCTTCCAGCCTCAAAGACACGGGGGCAGCACGAATTCTGCCCTATTCACCGAGGTGACCTAGTTCTGTTGTCAGGAGGTTAGAGCGGAGCAAAGTTGAGGGAGAATATCCTGATTAGAGGGATCTCTCACAATGGGACAGTGAGTAGCCTTTTGTCCCTTAATTTTCACCCCCGTCCCCTAATACTGAGCTTTCTGTCGGCGTTATAACTCGGCCGGTTATGGGCTTGTCCGGTTTGTGTCCAGCTTAACTCTGCTGCCGTCGAGTTTACGTTAGGAGAAGATTCGGCACCGTGTTTTGTCACCCCATCCCTGCCGCTGGATGCTCGGGGTGGAGAGGTTTTGTTTTGATAATTTAATTTTTTTCCCCCTTTTCCTACTTCTGCCCCATTCCTGAGACAGCTTGGAAAAGGTGGCAGCCACTTTGCCTTCCAAGCAAAGGAGCTGTGACCATGGGAGATGGGTGTGACCAGGAAAGTTGGGGTGCAGCACACACCCCACCCCAGTTTCTCTGGAAGCTGGGGACCAGCTGGATCCAACCTCCACGTGGTGTCCAACAGCCTTCTCCTCCTGTCTCCAAGACAATGCTGCTCCTCAATGTGTTTAGGATTGGTGCATGCAGAGGAAAAATAGCCCAGAAAAGAGATGGATCACACATGAAAATCCACTTAGTGCCTAAATAAAAGAGGAGAGTGATTAAATTGCTTGTCTGTGTCTTCCCTGATGGGTTGAGGATGGACAGACAGACAGGCAGACATTTCCTTACTGTTCTTTAATGCCATTACAATATGCTAATTAAATACTTTTCTAAATTTAAAATATACTGACATTTAAAAACATGACACATTTTATAGCCAGCCCCATTGAACAACACACTAATGATTTATTAACTGCTTCTAAATGTTAAAAATAGAAGCTCGAAAGAAAACGTTTCCCTTTCCTCTTCCCTCTTCTGGTGGTGACTGTTAATAAAGGATTTAATCACCCATTTTACATCCTGTTTAAAAAAGAAGGGGCTTTCCTGATAACAGATGCCCCTCTGGCCAACTGGCAAGGAAAAGGCGAATGTATGAGGGATATAAATGTATTTCAGAGGACAGCTAACAAAAGAAGGAGAGGGGGAGAGAGAAAGAGAGGGAGGAAGAGGAGGAGGAGGAGAAGGGGGGAAGGAGAAAAAAAAAAAAGAACCTGAAAGGATTAGAAATTAAAAAGAAGGTATTTTGTGCTGAGCTAAATATTATTTTGTTTCCATTGAAAGGGTTAAGAAAACAAAGACAGAGTTGACCATTTCTCCCGACTGGAAGCTGGGAATGGCCCACGGTGGCACAATGCTATTATTCTTGCATGGGCCCATTCTCACTGGATTTTCCACAAAATCTTTAATAATTTGATTCTTTTCAGCCTCAGCAGCCAGCTGAGCTCTTTAAGAAACAGTAACAAAAACCCAGAGAAAAACCCACTACTGAGAGGGGAGCTTTGGCGGAGAGCTGAGCTGAAGCCGATTAGTTTGGCCTGAATAGAGCCAGCCGGGTCCTCGAGCTCTTGCTCAGCCTGGAGCCCTCTGTCTCATTCATTGCAGTACAATATCACCACCAGAGCCCAGGCCTAGACACTAAATTACACTATTATAAAACTAGATTGATACACAAACTTTCCCTCCCAGGCTGAGTAGGGGACTTTTTTCAACAATGTTTTTTTGGGTTTTTTTTTTTGGGGGGGTGGGGGAAGAGCTCGGGGTCTATTCAGGCGTTTTGAAGTATGGCCATTCATATCGAGCATATCAATTCTTAATGGTGCCACACACACAAGCCGTGAGCACGGGGACACAACCCCGCGGGGTCCCCGGGGGGAGGCTCGCTGGGGTTTTGTCGGGGTTATCTCCCCCAAGCCCCAGCAGGACGGGAGCCTTTCACGGGCCTCAGGCAGCTCACATTGTCTCCCGGAATTCACATCGGGCCAGGGATGGCATTGAGGGGGGAAAGCAGAGGTTTGACCCTCGTCTGGGCATCCCTGAGTGTCACCTGTCCCCTGTCCCTGCAATCCCCCGCCCCGGTCCCAGTGTCACCTCTGGCCACTCTTCCCATCCCTTGGGTGAGCGACACATCCGTTTTCGAAATGTGCCTTTTTGGGGAATGAAGAGAGAAAAATAAACACCCTCGAGGTTCCTTTTAGGGACCCTCCTCTTCAATTTTGACAGGCAAGCCTGGATTTGGCCACATGATCCCAAAAACCCGAGGGTTTGCGAGGTTGACTGTGGGTGTTGCATTTTAACCACACCAAACCTCAGCAGCTCAGGGTGGCAAAATCTGATTAGATCACACAGCCCATTCCTACAGCTGACAAACCTCCTTAGAGCTGGTTTGGGGTTTTTTTTAAACCCTTGAGAAATACTAAATCCTTCTTTAGAGAGACAAGGGTCCTCAGCAAGATGTCCTCAGCATTGTCACCTCCTTCAGCCTGGAGGAAACCTCCTCCTGGCAGCACATTGCTCATTTCAGGCTCGAAAACACGAAATTAGGAATGCCACCCTGGAAAGGAGCGAGCTGGAAGTGGGGACGGGAAGGGAAAGAAGGGATCTGGAGGAAAGAGGAGTTTATGGATCAGGAAATATTCTGCATCCACACATCCCCAACCCACACACCCTCATCCCCGTGGACAGGATGCAAAACACCATACAGGACACTACAGTGTTTCCATGGAAAGCTCTATATAATCCTCTTTGTATTAATTTTCCAGTATATTTTTGGATGGGAGCTGCATGTCTCCATGCATCCTTCTGATTAATCTTTCCCTGGAATTTATCTACCTTAATCCATGCCTAGTTTATTGTTTTTTGTGGTTTTTTTCTTCCCATTGATACTTTTCTCTTAAAGCAGATATTATTACAAAAAGGAGGAAAGAGAGGGATTTTCCTATTTTTCCTGGGAAAAATGCATGGAAAAAATTCCTCCATTTCCTTGCTTGTGCTGGCACTCGTGGAATTTATTTTCCCCAATTTTTTGCTTTCTTTTCTCGAAGCCACATCCATCAATGAAAACAATCTCCATCTCCTCTGCCTCCAAACCTCAGGCTCCCCAAATGCTCTGAATCTATTCAAAGCAACACAAAAAGAGCAGCAACCCAACATGCAAATTAAATTAAAACTTACTCTCCGCAAGGGGGAAATAAACAAACAAACAAAACCCCCACAGCTTATATCCACACAAAGAGGAGAAATTAAAGGAGATTTAACAGTTGGAGGAATTTGGACTCTTGTCAATAGTTTTTCTGAATGGGACCTGTTCCATGACATCAGCACCAATTCTCATATTGTCTGGAAGAGAGAGTTTTTCCCAAATCATTCATTAACAGGAAAGTGTTTGCAGTAGCTTCCCCTTCGAGTATTTTGGAAGTTACAGATAATAAACACTAAGAAAAGGAGTCTTGGCTGTTATCAATGCCATCCTCATGATCCCAAAATGTTAATGGGGCAAATTGGGTACAGCAGGTTTGGAAACCCTCTAATTAAGATGGCACAATTAAGAAATGACAGAACCCATGGTTTGCTCCCCGGTGTCTTTTTTTTTTGTGTCGTCCTGCATGTGGCTGTGGGAAGAATTTCTCATGTGAATTGGGTGTGCTGCGTGGCCTGGGAGTGATATGGAAAACCCAATTAGGGCAGAAGAAATAATTAGCATTGCAGCACATGGAGGAATGACCCTAAAACATCTGAAAGCTGTGGCTGCTTGCAGAGAGAAACAATGGAGCCTGAGAAGAGAAGAAAGCAGCAATTAGAATGGAGAGAATGAGCTGGGGTGTTGAACCACAGATCTGTAAATGGACACAAATTGTCCTGATTTTCCTTTTTTTTCCTTGCTTTCCTCACAGTGGTTTCAGGAAAAGTCATACAGGAAGGATTATATCAGAAGTAAAATCCAAGTGCCAGGATCCAATCTACGCATTTCAGGGCTGGCGAAGGTTCTTGGATTTTCATTAAATTAATTCTAATATTCACCAAGAACAACGCCATAAATGCCTGGGAAGCAGCCAGATATTTTCCTTCCATGCCATGTTTTATTGGGCACGGCAGAGTTGCAAATTCCTTCTCAAAATCAGACATTCTTCACTTCCCAACAACTCGACAGTATCAAGCCTGAAATCATTCCTGGCAAGAGGCAGGGAAAGTGGTGGCTGAGAAGTGGCTCGGCAGCAGTGTGGTAGCAGTACGAGCTCCCAACAGCATCCATCAGTGAACTGGCTCCGGGTCAGGGCACGAGGCAGGTGACACACGAGGAGTTTGGTTATCCAAAACTCACCCCGACCCCAAAACCAGCCATGTCAGTTCTCTGGCAGTGCAGCTGACAGCAGCAGATTGCCTTGATTTTTGTGGTTTGCCTAGTAATTAGGGCAGGTATCCCAAAATGGTTGAAAATGGGAGGGAAAACCCACAAATCTCATAATTTCTGGGCATCCCTGCTGTAATTGGGTGCCCAGCAGGAAGTTCATGACAAAACTCTCGTCTTCTGCTGCCAAAATATCCATGAGTGAGCAGGTCCTGAGCTAACAGCAGGCTCAGCTCGGGGAAAGGCAGCGCTGGGAATCAATGAGGAAGACAACGCGGGAATGACGTGACAGCCAAAGGGTTTTGCTCTCCAGGGAAGAGCAGTGGGGACAGGGGACAGCAGGATGCCAAGCAGGAATGTGTCACTCTGCCCAATCCCCCAGCCCGTGACACCCAATGCTGGCAGGGCACCGTCGTGGCGAGTTGGATGAGCGCCCGGGCAGGGAACAAGGGGCCATTGTGGGGTGGGGATCAGGCCTGGAGAGTCTGTGCCACTCCAAACACCTCAGCTCCCCTCCCCAGGCACTGCCACCCCTCCGGGGACATCCCTGTGGCAGCAGGGAAATTCAGGAGTTCAGAGATGCTCCCGTGCCAAGGCTGTCCACACTTTTCCTTGATGTGCAAAATTAGGTTTAGTGTAAAAAACTCTTACTTCACTTTCTTATACCCTGGAGCATGAGCATTTGTAAGCTCTCAGACATCCAAGCACTCCTTCAGATGCTTTTACTCCTGTAAATCACTTTATTTCTCCGTTTTTTCCCCCCTTTCTGTTTTTATGATGGCGCAGCAAGGAGTTCCCCAGAAGGGGACATGACACCACAGCTGTTCATGGTTCTCACTGGGTTTGCATCCCTGATTTCCACTCTGACAGGAACCCAGGTGATCCATCCTCTTCAGGAATGCTTTTCATACCACAGCCATGCCTCTCCTTCCAGAGCAGACGGATTCTTTCCCCAAGCTCCTTTTATGGAGCTGCAGCACCACAGCAAGACAGGTCGTGCCCTGCGTGAAATCCTCCAAAACCTTCCGTGGAGTTGGGCAAAGGGCAGATTCAGGCCCTGGGGTGCTGAGTGGCCTCATCCAGCAGGAAAAAACCTCTTGTGTGACTCCTAGACGGAGCCAGACCAGAGTCCTGAGCTGCTTCCTCTCACCACCACCCCCACCCACCCACAATTTCATTTTTTCTCTGCATTTTTCTGACATTTCCCAACGTGTTTTTTCTTGCGTTGCATTTCTCAAGGAAGGCTGCCTGGTGAGCAGCAAATCATTATTAATTCCTCAGGTATTCATCCCGATACGATTAACCCCCAGCACGCCACACCCCGGGCTGCACTTCCCAAAGAACCCCCTGGTCCACGTCCATCCCCACCATCTCCAGGGTGGTGACCAAAACCCAATCCACGAACCAAAAAATGTGTGAGAGAATGATCCAACCATTCATCCCCACCGGACATGGAAGTTTAGAGACACTGTAGGAGTCCATCACAATTTTTTCCAATGTTTTTAAGTGACTTGTACCAGGCTTTACTCCCACAAATCTTGCGTTGCCCTCAACAAGAGCCGTCTAATCCACTTGGAGGATTTTCCAGTCTAAAAATCCAGCAAAATCCCAAGTTCTCTTCTGGGAAAGGCAGTGCAGTTGGAGAAGGAATGACCCAGCCAAGTTTTTGGAAGATCCCTGACAACCCATGCTGCCTTATCCAGGTTAGAAAGACATTCCTTTAAAATTCCCTGATAACAGGGGTTTTTACCACTCTTTCACTGCCTCTTTTCTACAAAATCTAAAGTTTTTTTGTAGGAAATTTGGGTGGCATCTCTGCCCATGGTGGGGAGGTTGGAGCAGATGATCTTTAAGGCCTCTTCCAACACAAACCACTCAGGGATTCCACAATTCTATGGAATATCTCCCAGTGTCCCCAAGGCGAACATTTTGGTGAGAGTTTTCTGAGCAGCACACAGGGAATTTTCTCCTCTTGGAAGAGGATTTGGCGTTTCAGCTGTCACTGCACCAGGGTGAGGAGGTGAATGGTGCTGGGGAAGAGGTGAGAAGTTGGGATAGTCCTGGAGGTGGTGGTTGGAGACACCTCTGGATGTCATCCCGACATTAGAAACAGCACATGGAAGAGTTAAAAGTCAAGTTTGCAAAGGAAAAACCCCACTGAAATAGAAAATTATTGAAGTCTGAGTCTTCTCCTGCACTAGGGTGACACAGGGAGGGAGAGACCTTAAAGCCCTTCACACGAACCACATTGCAGGTCCCAAAGTTCAGCTGAGAGCTCTGCCTCACCATCCCTCTTTTCCAGGGGGAAACTGAGGCAGGGAGGCTTGCACAGACAGCAGGAGAACGCACCTGATGGCTCACGTTTACTCTTCTAAAATCACCCTCCTCCCAGTGACCCGAGGAAATGCTCATAAATATCTTTTTTTACTATGGTGGTTGGAGTAACCAAAACAATCCCTCCTGTATGATTTCTCCTGAAATCACTTTTTCTACTTTTTCTGAAGTTACTTTTTCTACTTTTCCAGCAGCCACAGCTTTGAAATCAGGTTTTTAGAGAGCAGAGCCCAATCCACCTCCTCTAAAGGAGACCTTTATAAAGCTGGTTGGGAAATTACAATTTTTTCTCAACACCATCCATCAATTCCTGCATGGAGAAGGTAACAGCAAAGGATATTCACTCCAATGTTACACTGAGAGGGGAGAAAACTGTGTTCCAGATCTGGGACATTGGAACTAAGAGAAAGTGCTCGTGATTTGGGCCAAACTCACTGAATCAGCCTCAGATTTGGGCCTGATCCCTCCTTGCTCCTGCTGCACTGGGAAACCAGCTCACAGCCCTTTTATTCAGAGGGAATGTGCAGGCAAAGAGCAGGATCAGCCCCGTGCCAGGCTGTCAGCCGAGCTCCTCATGCTCCGGGTGTGCTGCTCTGGGATCGTGGATCAGGAGCTAAAAGGCAAACTGGGATCTCTTCACTCAAAGATAACCCAGGGCAGGAGGGGAAAACGCAGCTTCCATCCCTTAGCTTCCATCCCTTGGCTTCCATCCCCTGCCAGGCTGTCCTCAGCATCACTGCAGCTCGTCATAAAATCATTAAATTTCTAAAAGACCTCTCAGATCCCTGAGTCCAACCCTAGTCCCGCAGCGTTTCTTGAGCTGCACTGCTGTAAACTGAAGGAAAATGAGGATTTCCAGCACTGCATGGCTGCAGCTTCCCCAAAAAGGAACACTGCCCCAAGCCCTTGTGCCACAGGTTGGAAGGGACCACAGTGTGTCATCTGGTCCAACAACCCTGCTCAAGCATTGTCCTAGAGCACACTGCACAGAATTTTGTTTGGATTATTCTGGAATATCTGCAGTGAGGGAGACTCCAAAGCTCCACAGCCTCTCTGGTCAGTCTGTTCCAGTGTGTGCTCACTGCACAGCAAAGAAGTTCTCATATTCAGGTGTTCGCAGTACAGTCAGTAAAAAACACCCACTTCAATCCACTGCTTTTAAACATCGAGTTCTCATTCTCACAGAGTGAATAATGAGACTTTCCAGTGGATTTGGAGGTATGGACAAACGGAATGGCTACCGCAAGATCATGTACTTCAACATAAATTCAACAGAAAAATGCAGATTTAGGGAAAGTGAACCATTTACCTTCCTTGGCAGCTCGTATTTTCTTAGCAGAAAATAGTAAACCTTTGTGTAGACCCAAGATAGGGCTAATCCATTGCTTAGGTGAGTCGCCCACGATGGGGAAAGCCCCTGGGAGGACCTGGACATCTCAAAAGGATGTAGGACTGCCACCTCCCCAGCAATGTGGATTTGGGGAACGAGCCAGCACTGGGATAAAGGAGCTTGTTGACTTTTAACACCACCTGGGAGCAGGGGGGGAGGAAGCAGAGCAACAAACCCAGCGAAGGAGGAGGAAAACAAGAGGTTTACAGCCTGCCTTGAAAAGCCCTAAAAAAAAAAAAAAAAAAAAAAAAAAAGAGCGACATTCCTGGCTCCGCTCTCACCTATTAGCTGAGGAAATGGTGCCCGGTGTCCGCTGGGAGCTGACTGAGACCAAAGGCAGGGGACCTGTTAGCAGGTACTTGAGAGAGGGGCTCTGCTCCCATGGGCTGCAGGCGTGAGAAGCCCCCCTAATGACCATATAAAAGGCTGGGGCGGCTCCCGGGGCAATCTGCTCCCTGCCACCCTCCAGCCCCGCTCTAACCCCGGGCCATAACGGGAACACCCCAGAGGGACGGCGTTCCTGCATATCTATGCCTCCCCAGCGTGGCGATGGGGTCTGCTGGAGCTGTTTTCCCAAGGAAAATGGGGATGTGTCGCACTCCAGGTCGAATAATTCGCCCTTTGATGTCAGCGAGCATTGCGCAGGGGCTGTTTGGGCAGCAGCTGCCTGTGGCATCCCAATGGGTGTCCTGGGATAAAGCAAACCCCATCCCACACATCCTTTCCTTTCCTTTCCTTTCCTTTCCTTTCCTTTCCTTTCCTTTCCTTTCCTTTCCTTTCCTTTCCTTTCCTTTCCTTTCCTTTCCTCACCTTTCCTTTCCGCCCCTTTCCTTTCCTTTCCGCACCTTTCCTTTCCTTCCCTTTCCTCTCCT
>VZRL01005999.1:331536-351983 GCA_013397895.1 Origma solitaria
CCTTTCCTTTCCTTTCCGCACCTTTCCTTTCCGCACCTTTCCTTTCCGCACCTTTCCTTTCCGCACCTTTCCTTTCCTTTCCGCACCTTTCCTTTCCGCACCTTTCCCCATCCCAAACCTTCCCTTTTTCCAGTATTCACACAATTTCCAATTTTGCTCTCCCATTTCCTATGAAAAAGGGTCAAAATAACTGAACCCCGAGTTTTTCTCCAGGCCCTGCTTCCAGTCTGTGCATTCACAGTTCCACTGAGCATTCTCATCCCCGAAATTGGGTACAAGAACACAGGAAAGAGAGGCAGGAGACACTGAAGTGGTTCTGAGATAACTTTTCAGGTGGAAGGTCTCAACCCAGTGCTAGAAACTCTCCCCAGATCCCCAAAAATCTTCCATCTCCCAATAAACCCCATATGTTTTCCCCTCCTCTCCCCTCTCCTGTTAACTTCAGCTCTGGAACTGGAAAGAAATTAATCTGCATAATCAGATCCTCTAACTTTCAAACCCTCTGGGTTTGTTTCTGTAGATTGTCTGCAAGCAACACTTTCTTCTCAGGAAAATAAGAGGGAAAAAAAACCCAGAACAAGGAGAAAATAAAAGGAACTGAAAATGACAAAGAGAAGCTCATGTCTCCAGCCCCAGCACGCAGGAAGCATCCACTGAGGCTCTGATTTCAAAAGAAATCTGCTGCTTCCTAAGTCATTCCAACCTTCTGCCACGACAGCCTCAGCAATTATTGAAGCAACACCAGGACATTCCCGTGATAAATCACACACCTCTGCCTTCCTGGCTGCCTAAACGATTCTGCCTTCCCCAAAACCCGCGAGGCTCCGGAGCTGCAGCAAGCTCCCTGCAGGGGGAACACTGTCTTCACTCAAAACCCACCCATGAGGGGATTCCTCCTGGCCCCAAGGCCCTGCACAGCCCTGCCACACTCCCTGTCCGAGCCTTACAGCCTTGCCAGGTCATCAGGGAACATTTCTGGCCTGAGGGAACAATCCCTGGTCCGGATTTTGTCACCAAGACACCAACTGAGGGTCACTCACCAAAGAAATCTGTGCCATGGGAGACTCTTCCCCTCTCACCCACAGGTGGCCCAGCCTCAGAGCCATCCTTTTCCTGTCTTTCCCAGGAATTAATTGGTTGCTGTTTGGTATTTTGAATCATTATTGTGCTAAATTGTTGTGGAAGGGCCTAGAAAAGGAGCTCTGCACACATTTGAGGGGCGACTGGCACTGAGGTGTTGTGGGTCCTTGAAGAACAGTGGTGGACTGAAAAAGATCTTTAATGAAGCTTGATTAGAAGTCCAGTCTATCAGAGGAAACAGGGAATTCTCCCGAATTCCCAGGAGAAGCCACACTTTCACACCCCTTGGTCCCTCCAGAGTCTCCCAGAGGCACCCCAGGAGCAGAGCAGAGCCCTGAGCTGCTCAGGTACACACGTGGCCTCTGCAGAAATGTCTTTGATGTTTCCTCCCTTCACAGGAACAGCTGGAAGTTCAAAGCATTTATCAAAAAGCCAAAGGAATTCCATCATTGTGTGGATCTGCCTTAAAAAAAAAAACAAATAAATTTTGATAGGAGTTGCTGGGAAGGCTTAACCTAACCTTTCTTTCCTGCTTGAAACCCCAAGTAGGAGTTGTATCCTGCTGGAAAAATGGCAAAATGTGACACTGAGTTTGGAAAAATTTCCCTTGGAAATTTCTGCTGTGCAGGAACAGGGATTAGAGGATTGTTTAGTGAGAGATTTCTTGTCCTCCAGAAAACTGGAACAGGAAAAGCCGTCTCAGATGTGTCCACAAATGCGTTGGCAAAGCCATTCCAGCTTTGCCCTTCTCCCTCTGGAGGGATTTAAGCTCTTGAGCTGAATTTCACATACCCAAATTCTGAGCTTTGAGTTCCTAGTGCCTAGAAAAAAAACAAAAACATTTCAGCCAAGCTGGTGGAAGGAATAATCCCAACAATTTTGCTGAGATGAAGACCTGCATCTCCCATTGCAAAAGTGCAGAAAATGCTAAGCCTGAAACACCCAGCTCTGAATTTATTCCTGTCTCAGTGGTCCTGATTCCCCTGTCAAATATCAGATCTTGGGCAAACACCAATTCTTGCTTTGTGCTGATTTATTTTGCCTGTTTTATTCCTGTTTATTACTTATTTTATTTTGCCTGTCTCAGTGGTCCTGATCCCCCTATCAAATATCAGATCTTGAGCGAACATCAATTCTTGCTTTGCGCTGATTTATTTTGCCTGTTTTATTCCTGTTTATTACTTATTTTATTTTGCCTGTTTCAGTGGTCCTGATCCCCCTATCAAATATCAGATCTTGAGCGAACACCAATTCTTGCTTTGCACTGATTTATTTTGCCTGTTTTATTCCTGTTTATTATTTATTTTATTCCTGTTTCAGTGGTCCTGATCCCCCCATCAAATATCAGATCTTGGGCGAACATCAATTCTTGCTTTGCACTGACTTATTTTGCCATTGATGCAGAGGAAGGCTCAGTTCATGATCCCAGGCTTTGCTTCAGCATCTCCTCCCTCCCTGTCTAATGGCACCCCGAACATCACCTGCTTCAATTTTGGACATTTGTCCTGGCCAAGAAGATTTTTCCAAGCTGCTGGGGACAAACAGCTGGGCTGGTTTTCCCCCCTGGATCACCTCTGCCTTATTTCCAGAGTGATTTAATCCATCTTTTCATCTGCCACTGCCTGTTTTTGGGGGGCTTGCCTGGGAGATTGAGGAGCCTTTGAGCAGGCAGTGCTCGTTCCCCTTTTGCTCCATCCTTTGGAAAATCCATGGGTGCTTCCCAAAGGATGGTGGGGAGAGGCTCTGGAGCAGAAAAGGTGGGAAGGAAGAGGTGGTTTGGGGATTGGAACCCCAAGGACAATGACCACACACTGTCACCATTGCTTGGCTCTGCAGGACACGAGGTCCAAGGACCTGCTGGGGGGTCTCAGTCGAGTGTTCTCCTCTCAAACCTTTGCCTCCAGCCATCATTCCCAGGCACAGTTTCTCTTTTTTGACCCCAAAAAAACACCTCCTAATGGGATTCCCTGTTTCCTTCCTGTTTTGCAGCTGCTGTTTGCTGCTCCTCGGGCAGATCTACAATCGGTCGGAGCAAAAGTCACTCGGTGGGCCTTGCGCAAGGACAGGGAAAAAACCCCCCAGCCCATAAATAAATAAAAACGGAAATATAAAAGGCAAAGCTTTCTCAAAGCAATGGCTTGCAGCTAAGCATTTTCAGTCACCTCCACTGACCAGACAGGTTATTCGGAGTATTTCCAGCCCTGGAGATGACATTTGACATGACATGTACATGAGATGTATCATTTAGGTCACCGTGCTAAGGCTCCAGACACCCCCCCCTTCCTCCTCCTCCCCTCCTCGGTGCCCCTCGGGGAATCTAAGAGTTCAGGGTCTTTAAAGCTGAATTCCCCGCACAAGAGTTCAGCACCTTTCAACCTTTCCAGACCTATTACAGGAAGAAAACTGAGTGGAAGGAGTGTGGAGGGCAGCAGGGAGGGTCAGGGGTTTTTTCAAGGCAGGTTATTTACAGACAGGTTTGGAAGCTGAAGAGAAAAGAGGATTTCTGCATTGGTTGGAAGGGAGATAAAAGTCCCTGGAATGGTTCACGTCCATGGCCAGTGGCAGAGCACAGGCCCCTCCGAAAAGCCTTATTAATGCACCTTTAATTCTGCAATAATCCCTGCATATAAAGAGATAAAGGCAACAGAGTGGGATATCATCATGGGATACTGGTTTAAAACTAAGAACAAAGAGATCAGGGTGGGGGAAAGCAGCACAGTCTGTCCAGCCATGACAAATGATCCATGTTTGGGGTTAGTTTGTGCCATTTGGTCTGGCACTGAGCAGCCCTTTGGGATGGGGAGGTGCTCCTCGAGTCTCAGACAAAGCCATGTGCATGGTCAGATCAGCTGCTCCCACCAGAGCCTGCCAGAGGAGGGTCATCCATCCCTGAAAATCCTTTGAGATTCATATTTTACTTTATGTTCTTTCCCTGCACACTTTTACAGAGCTCTCTAAACCTCCCGGCTCTGAGGAATGCATAAAACCATCACTGTGTGAGGGATACAGCTCTGAGTGGGATCAAATCACAGGACCACACTTCCCACACAGGGAAACGGTGGAATTACTGACCCTGGAAATGTTCAGAAATCATGTGGGTGTGGCACTTGGGGACAAGGCTTAGTGGTGGCCTTGGCAATGCTGGATTAAGCATTGGACTCGACGACCTCAGTAGTCTTTTCCAACCTTAGCAATCCCACGATTCTATGAAATAAGAGCAGTTCAGAAGCTGCAGGGAGGCAGACAGAATATTATGATGGACAAACATTCTCTTGTCTCACCTGGAAAATTTTCTGGGCCCATCTGTGGTTACATTTGCGAGGAGCACAGGCAAAGGGACAGGGCAATGGAACTGGAAGGTAGATGAGGATGCTGCTCAGTCTGTCACCCATGTGGTGCTGATGTCACCTCCAAAGCACAGAATGTCTGCCTGGAACTGCTTGGGAGCCCAGGGAGGTGACAGTGAAGGACTGGCCAGGAGCAGGGACCAGGATGGATCTCTGGTATGTGTGTCCACCTGTCCTGTGGGGGCAGAACAAACCAGGGCCTTGGAAAAGCAGTTCCAAGCATGGCTTCATCCTAGGATTTTGGGGATGGAGCCAGGAGGGGTTTCATGGTGGCCACGCTACATCCTGGGTCCTTGCTGCTCCAAAGAGCAGGGTCCCCACCATGCAGAAATATCACTCCTGGGATGCACCTTCTGGCTGTGAATTACTCCTGAAATTCCCTCTTCCCTGCCTGAGAGCAGAAGGAAACAGTCATTGCAGGTGCACAATGAATTTTTTGAAAGTTAAACACTCTTGATACAGCTGGGATCTCTCTAAGAGGTCTCTTCATCCTGTCAGAGATCAGTGAGTGCTGGGCAGGCAGTGGTGGCAGAGATGGCCCAGACACAAGTCTGTTGCACCTCAGAGAGGCTCCCACACAAGGGACAAACATCTCCATCCGTTTCTTTTCTCCCAGGGTTTGTCCAATTCCATAAGGCTTAAACCAGGAAACGTTCTCCTGTTATCCTCATGGTTGACTCATCCTCCATTGTCCCAAGTTCTCCAAGCTGCAGCTTCCTTAGAAAACAGAACATTCCCTACTCCATGGAATTGCATGTCCTTATTTTGGCTACATGAGCTGTTCTCACACTTGCCATGCACTTGCATTCAGTGTCACAAATATCTTGACCAACATTCAGGGCTCATTCTTTAACACTTCAGGTCTCGTTTGGGCTATTTGGGTCTCGAGCTCCCTGTTCCCACCAGGCTGCTGTTTTTATCTCTCCCCGTGGCTGAGTTATCCCACATTTCAACCCAACTCCATCCCCGTGGGATGGGCTGAAATGGATATCTCCTGCTGCATCCTCCAGCCCTGACTGCTCTCACTGGAAGGACCAGCCTGGATTGAGGCCAACCTTGAGCCTGGAGAGAGACTCAAGTCCTGGATGCTGAATTCCTAGAGAGAGACTCAAGTCCTGGGTGCTGAATTCCATGGGCTGAGGCTGGAGACAGCCTCACAACCTCACAGCTCCACAGCACCGTCTTTGCATCTTGGAAGGTTAACCAAGATCAGCAAAACCTCTGCCAAGTGGACCACATGTTCTGGAAGGGAACGTCTTCGAGTTTGTCAGAAGTTGGAAATTAATTAATCTGTAGTTGTTCAGCTCTAGTTCAGAATTTCATAGCAATGATTGGCCATATTGGCCTTGCTCAATTAAGGAGAATTAATGTAAATATTTAATCCCATTTGAAGGGCACAGAACCATCCTTAGAGTTGCCTGCTTTTATCAATTCAGTATACAAGGAGAGGGACGATCCTTGTTTGGCATTGAATGTTTTGATATCTAAAGACAAGTAAAATTATTCTGTAGCAAAGTTTCTGCAACAGCAGGTCTCCCTTGCAAGACATTTGTTAAGCTGTGGCTTCACCCCACATTTTTCTTGCTCTGTCCTAAATATATCCTCAGTCTGTGCATTTTTTTGTCCCTTTTCCAACATTCACAGGAGAAAAGCACAGACTGCTTCCCCTCCTAACTTCCAGAAAGCCTTGGAAAAAAGGAGTTCTTGAGGTTAGGTTGATTAAAAATATGTGAGCATAAGCCTGATGTTTCAGTGAAACTCTTTGAATGCTCGGTTCTAGAAATGGGCACAGCTTCCTTTGGATGCAGTTCCTCGGGTACCAAAAATCTGTGTTTTCCCATAATTATTTCACTTACACCTTCTAAATAAAGGAAAAAACCCCTAATTTTGGTAGTTACCTTCATGTCCCATGCATCATATCTATTCATTCTGCTTCCTTTGGATGCAGTTCCTTGGGTACAAAAACTTTGTGTTTTCCCATAATCATTTCACCTACACCTTCTACATAAAGGAAAAAACCCTAATTTTGGTTGTTACCTTCATGTCCCACACATCATATCTACTCTTTCTGCTTCCTTTGAGACCATGGACATCTTTTCTCCATGTCCTCCTACAGCAGTGCTTGCTCCAGTTTATTTTCCAAAGCCCCATCAGACCCTTGGAGGCCTTTTGCTGACCACTGGGCTTGGAAGCAGGTGGGGAACATCTGTGCTGCATTAAAAAATAGCAGTATGGAATAAAAAAACTTTTTTTAAAGAAGCATTTGTCTCCCAGCCCCCCACCCCACCTTGTCCCCACCCATCTGCCAGATATAAAAGAGCATCCATAATCTAATTAATCTGAGCATTGCCTGTCACGGCTGGAAGGCAATTTTGAAAGACTATCGCCCTGTGTTTTACTCCAAAAGTTAATCTCCTCAAAGCACAGGGACTTCCCACTCCCCCCAGCCCTTAATCTTTGTCCCTAACCAGTCTCTGGTGGATGTGGCTGGGTGGCTGATGGAGGAATGTGGCAGAGGGAGGCGTCCCCTCCTCCTCTCCTGCCGTACAAAAGACGATTTGTGAGAGGAAAGTTTGCTCACCCAACGCTTCTCCCACCGCAGGAGGACCTCGGGAGGAGCCACAGCTCCCCAGCCTCGCTCTGTGCCGCACCAATTTCCCTATCTCTTCCATCACCCAGCTCTTTGCTCCTTCTTTTTCCCTCTCCCTCTCCCCCTTTTTTCCTTTTGGGTGAAGATTAAAAGATCTCACATGCTTGGGGAGAAGAAAGAGCCTCCAGTCCATCTCCACCTTGTCAATTATAAGCAAGGGGCTGGGGAGGGCTGCACACTGTTATTGACTTAAGCACTTTGGAAAGGTCATCTTCAAGGTCTGAACCTTCCCTTTGCCACTCCAAGCTCACCTGGGCCCATTAAGGAGGAATTCCTGGTCCATCCTGTATTTCATTTTGGGCCCACTGGCACTTCTGAGGGCTAATAGACAAGGTGGAGAGGGAGGAGGTGGGATGGGGGCACGGAGGGGAAAATGAAGACAGGTGAGGGGAAAGAGAAGTCATTGAGAGACTTCAAAGTGGAACAAAGACCCATCCAGATGTGAATAATTGCTAGGTCAGCACGTTAATCACAGGCGAGGGCTCCCCTGCAAGACATCCCTGGTCCCTTCACAGGGGCGAGGAGGGGAGGGGGGAGCAGACCAAAAGGCACAGATACAGAAACAGGGCTTTGATACAGCAGAGAACAAGCCTGAGAAATACATTTTCCAGGTGATTATGTCAATAATGAGCCAACCTCTGTTTTATTAAGGGCACGGGGAGCCTGTAATTGCAGAGGAGCAGCAGCTCAGGGGGCAGCGATGGACACACCAACCTCTCACACAGCCCAACAAAAGCCCCACGTCCCCACCTGACAGAGCATTTCCTGCTGTGCCCACCACAAAATCCGGGCTTTCAGATCTTAGCGTGGTGGGAGGGAATGATTAGGGTTTTGTTCTTGTGCCTTTGAGTGAATTATGACTCCAACAGCCTCTAACCAAAGGTTGAGAAGATGCTGGCTCGTCATCTTGGTTTATTTTTTTTCTTTTGCCCAATCCCGTGTTCCTGTGCCACAACACCAGCTGTGTTTATCTTGGAAAGGCATTTCTTCTAAATCAAGCCACAAGGTTTCACTCACTGCAGACAAAACACCTTCCCACGTGGCTCTTTGCTGTGTAAATAAACATCCAGCATCTAAACAGCTCGGGGTGATGCCACACCACTAATGTTTGCATGTTCAGTTATTATAAAAGAAGTTTCTTATTGCAATTGCAATATTATTTCAGGAAAGCAGCCGGTATCTCTGCTTCCCTGTTCTCATTTTCCAATTGGTGTTTTTTATTAAAAAAAATTCTTATTTTTATCCAATATTCTTACTATAGTATTCCCTAATTAAATGGCTTGGCTTACATGGGATCTGTGCTTTCCTCCCCAGATGTGATTGGGGGGATTTTGTTTTGGTCCAGATGTGACCCTGGTGTTTTCAGTGAACATCTGCACAGGGTCAGTGCTGGTGAGGACAGAGGAGGGGAAAATGGACTCTGCCCTGGAGCAGGTGACATTCCCTGTTTGCAGCAGGACCTCTGTCCAGGCTCCTGCAGCCTTTTCCTGGTGACAGAGCATCCCCTCGGGCTGTGAAATGCCATTTCTTCATCCTCCCCTTCATCCCCTTCCACCCAAGACCTCCAGCTCCTGCACCAGGATCTACCATTCCTAATTTGGGGAAATTTTGAGATTGTCATTCCGCTCTCATATCCTTCTTGGAAGCCTCCTGATCCAGCTGGGATCTCGACACTGGCACAAAAATGTACACAGGAAATTTAAATCAGGTTCCCCCTTTAGCAAGTGGATTCTCCACCTCCATCATGGGCAGAGCAGGTTGTACCAGGAACATTCCAGACCAAACCTCATGTGCCCCAAAGACCTCAGGTCCACAAAACCTAGGAAGTCTCTGGATTTGTAAGGAATTTGGATTTGGAAAGGAAGGGCAGAGATTCCTCTTGAAGTGATTCTCCTTTAAAGCAATTTCTGAGGTGCTGTGAGAAACCCATTGGGAGTGCAAACACGGGGGAACTACAAAATCGGGAGTCAAGAATACCTATGAAAGAGAGAAGTTCCTGATTTAAAAATCATTTCTTGATTAAGCAATGTGTAAGTGAACAGAGTTAATGGTTTAGTTTTGGACACAGAATTTTAAGATGTTGACAAGATGGAAAATCGTAGAGAAAGGAAAATTGTAAGGTACTTAGGAAAAAAATTGACTCTAACGAAGCTTGGAAGGGAATTGTTGATCTGGAAAAGATGAGGCTGAAAACTAGAGGCAGAGACCCTCACTCAGTAGAGCGTTTAAGAACAAGTGTCTGTCCAAAACACATTGACTTTTCATGAAAGGCAACTATTGACAAAGTGTTTCTCCCATAGAGTCCTTGATGGTTCTCAGTGGTGTCATTTCCATGTCCAAAAGCTTTGTAGGATCTCCACAGGACAATCAAGAACATCATGTCTGTACAGATAAAAAACACCACACCATGTCACCCTTGAAAATAAATGTTAGAAGCATAGGAGGCCTCAAACTACAAGAGGAGAAGAGCTCATGGTCAGTGGGGGAAGATCTGAAACCACACTGCAGTTCCTACACGAGTTTAAGGACACTAAAAAGCTGTGATTTCAGGCTGTACAGAGCAATGAGGAAAGGACACCACTGACATTGGTTTTCCATGGAGTTTAGTACCACTCTCTTCTCACAGGAGCTTTTCTGTCCTCTTTGCAAAGAGTCTCTTGCTCAGCTGCCAGGACCTGGGGAGGATCCCGTTCTTGCCCGTCCATTCCACCGCCGGGTGAATTGTGCAGAGTTCCTCATCAGGATTCCCAGGGAATGCAATAAGCTCCCTGTGCAGCTGAGCCTGGAGAGATGGGACCGTGCCAGTCGTGGCTCAGGGCTGCACTTTGGCTTTGGCACCGCCGCCGCCTCATAAACACCGACCTGGCCTCCGCCTCATCAACATCTCATAAACAACTCCTTGGCTTGGTGTGGGTCTCCAAATTAGTGTTTATAGCCATGCAGAGAGCAAGCTGTTTGCATAAGTAATCCTGAAGCAAATCTTGCCTTCTCAGCCAAAAAAAAAAAAAAAAAAAAAATAGGAAAAGAAAGGAAAATTGCTCAGCTGCATCGCCTGATTTGCTGCACGTGCACAGGGGACACAGGTGCCACCTGCTCCCACATGGCATAATGCAAGGGACAATGCTCTGCTCCTACCAACTGTGATTCCTCGAGTTAAGGAATATATTTCATTTCCTAGGATGATGATCTGCGGATTCCAGGTGCCTGGGAATAATGAAATCATGCAGAGCTGAACAAGTCTGATATTCAAGCTCGCACAAGCCAGCAGGGTGCAGGCAGCACGGATGGGATTCATCTCAGCTCTCTTCAGATGTGAGCTGCTCACACAAGAACCCTCCCAGGGTCAACAGGGAGGAATCATTTATCCAATTCTCTAAGATGGTTGAGCAGATAAACCCTAAACTGCACTGGGGAAAGAAGACCAGCAATCCAGAAATGTGGAAGCAGAGGTTGCAACATTCAGGGGACACAGTGACAAAGTTTGGGATCCATTTCACTGTAGCAGAGCCGTTTGACTTGTATGAATGCTTTCCTTGAGCCAGTCTCAACTCCATGAGTCCTGTGAGAATGAAAACTTCATTAAAAATAGTCAAGCCACTGCCATTTGTTGGTTGAAGTGTGATTCTTGGAGCTCTGAGCCCCCAAGGAAAGTGCAATTCACTCAAAATCCGCAGCTCTTACCCAATTTTCATTATTCCCACCTGCATGGTGTGGTCAGTGTTGCCATTTGTGAGTCTGAAAACATTTCCCTGACAGCTCGTGGGATATCTGTGCCGGGCCCAGCTGTACTCAGGGGTGATGCCGTGTCCTTCCTCCCCCTCTCCATCATCTTCATCACAAGCTCTTCAACGTGAGAACAGCCCCTCTTCAGCTGTACAAAGTAGACATGGATTTGAGGATTACTCATGTTTGGTTGAATTTTTAGCCTGGCCCTGGCACTGATGGAACCTGTCCAGTGCCTGGCTCAGTTTAGGAGACCTAGGAAGGCGCTTTGGGTGCAGCTGCACTGTTTTCAAGGAGAAACGAGTTTTGATACCAGCCAGGTAGTTCCAGTTGTCCACACGACTGAAGATCAGCACTTGGCCCATGCACAAATGTGGAGTTTAATCTCCTGCACAAAACCAAGCACAGTGGAGACTTCATTTCATTGAGAGCTGAGGTGCTGCTATAAAACAAAGGTTTAAAATGGCAACATGAACCTATTCCCTCTCGGCTTCCAGCCATGTGTGGCTCATGGATCTCTCATCCAGGGGTGGTGCCTTTGTCCATCATCTGCCTGCTTGCCCATGTTCCGACACCAACACAATATTTCTCAGGAATATTTCTCATTTCAGGGTTTCTGAAGCAGGAGAAACCATGGATAAAGGGAGGAGGAGTTGATCTGTAAAGGTCAGTCAAGGTAAAGAGGTAACTCAACTCAACCTGTGTGTTTATTTATTCTTGTTCTTCTGGAAAGTCAAGGAAAAGCTCAGGGAGGCCCTGAAATGCGATAACGTGTATGAGTGTCTCAGTTTGTATGGGATTTATGGCAATGTAGAAATTCTGCGCTTTTCCAACTCACTTTTGTAACTCTTCCAGCTTTTACTGAAGCAATCTCTGTTTCATTAAACCAGCAACTCAAATGAACACCTTTGATTTTTTTTGAACTTGCAATCGCAATAAAATATCCAGCATTATGGGCTGCAGTGACATGGAATCACAGAATAACCTGAGCTGGAAGCGACCCATAAAGATCATCGAATCCAGCTCCTGGCCCTGCACAGGACAATCCCAAAACTCCCACCACGTGCTCCTGGAATTGTCAGGCTTGATGCCATGATCACCACCCAGGGGAATCTGTTCCAGCATGGGCAGCATTAACTCAACAGCTTTGTCCTCGGCACGAAAAAACAGCTACATGTAAAATTATGAGAACTCATCAAATGCATTGCAATTCCTGACCTAAATAATCCCCAGCATATGGTTGTTTGTATTCTTCTTGGAGCTCTGAACATTTCTAGAGCCACAGACAATCCTGGTGGAGGAACTTGGAGAAATCTGCTCTGTCTCTCTGCTCTAAGCAAAATTAACTCTATTTTAAATATAACATCTCTTCAAGGATGTCCCTTATTGGCTTGTTCTTATCACAGTCATTCAATTTCTGCAATACAGCATGAAAAGGGTTGGTTTTTCTTTTTTTTTTTTTTTCTGTCAGAGAGGAAATATGATTCATTGTGATAAATTATAGATTTGCGCAATTAATTGGCCTCTCAAAAACTTTCCGTTTCTGTGACGTCACTTTGTCTACTCATCACATCCTTCCTTGGAGTGGAGAGAGCTGCATCCAATCTCTAAAAACCTTCAACTAAGGGCATAAATGGGATGATGGAAATTACAGAAGAAAATGAGTTTTTTCTTCCCAAATGGGATGAAATTGATTTTCTGTGGTTATACGTGTCCAGCTATCCTGGAACAGTTTTGAAGTCTGAGAGTTGACAACCAATAAAAACAAATGCCAGTAATACCTTTCTTCCATTTTTACATTTTGAGATAAAGTTAATTTTAATTTTAATTCCCCCTTTCTCTGCTCATGGGTCAGGCAGAACTCCATAAAAAACTTATTGGAGTCACCCTTGAGGTGTGGGAGGGAAAGATCTATTCCTTGGAGGGCCACAAGATGGGAGAAGCTTCAGTTCCTGCAGAAAGCTGACAAACCCCATCGGATTTTTAGTGTCCCTTTTTACTCATTTTTACCATTTACTACTTACAAATAAACCAAACCATCTCAAAGCCTCTCAAGCAGATTTCCCTTTTTGTTGCTTCAGTCCCTCCTTCCTAAGCCTGAATATTTATCACAATAAACAATTTTCCCTGTTTACTGTAAAATTTAAGTGCTGGTCCCACAGTGCCAGGATCAGTTTGGATGAGGCCAGGTTCAAAAATTTCCCATCTCAAGCTGTAAATTCATAGAACAGCTGAAGTCAGAAGAGGCAGAGTTGGCCCTGATGCTTTCTGGGACAAAAGCAGGGGTCACCATTCCCTCTTTGCAGAGGAAAAGATGAAGTCAAGGTGGTGCTGAATACCTTTGAAAAGAACTCGGAGCTCGTGCGAGCAATTTCGGCCTTGATTGACAAAACTTCTCACTCGTCCTCACATCACCTTCTCCCTGCACCTCGTGGAAGGCTGCGATTGCCCCTGAGGGAATTCAGGGTTGGGAACTGGGTTTGGGATTCACGTCCTCTGCTGAAATGTTCACTCTTTTTGGTCATCCTGGGAGACACCTTTGGATCCCTCCTGGCATCTGCCAGGTTCATCCATTTGGGGTCTTTGGTGCGTGTGCCGTGGCTGTTGGTACTTCTGGCTGTTGTGTGTCCTTCGAGGCATCTCAAAGGGCTGTAAAATCTCATTTGGGACAAATTAATGTGGTTCGAGACTCTGTGGCCAGTGGGAAAATCATCCTACAGAGGATGGAGGGACTCAGCGAATCATCAAATGATCCCAGAAGGTTTTGGGTTGGAAGGGACATTTAAAGCCCATCCCAGCCAGCCCCTGCCGTGGACAGAGACACCTCCAACACCTCAGGTTGCTCAGGGCCTCTTCCAAGGTGACCTGGAGTATTTCCAGGGGTGGGACATCTACCACCTCTGCGGACAACCTGTTCCAGCGTTTCACAACCCTCATAATAAAAACCTTCTTCCTCAACCCTAGAATCACCTTCCCGAGGCATTGCCCTGTCTCTATGGACCATGGAGACAGCCGGAACAAGCGGCTCACATGAAAAACTGAATTTTCAGGGGGTTGAGCTGATTTCCACCTCCCAGATACCCACCTTGAGGAGCGGCAGCTGGCTCGGTCAGGGCTGCAACCACAAGCGTCTTATTCCTGCTTGTGCTGCAAAGTTGCTCTGGGGGATTTGCGTGTCCCTTCTCGCTCCCCGGCCCCGGGGGCAGCAACACTTCCTTTGTTGTCTCCTGTGTCTTATTTAGGCTCGGAGCTCTCCGGGGCAGGGACTCTCCTTTGGAGCACCTCTACCCCGCAGGACTCGGATCATGGCTGAGCCTCTCGCTGCAGGAGTAAATAATAATAACATGCATTAGCTGCTAAGTAGGGGAATTAGGGGTTAGCTTATGTGTAAGCACCGTGCATGCTGTAATGATATCCTCGTGCTTAATGCAACTGGATCCTTCCATTATTAAAGCAGCGGGAGAACGGATGTTTGATCTACAGGGCTAATTCTAGTTTTTGGAGACATCAAACAGCTGCTTTGCTTCTCTTTTCTTCTCTCTCTTTTTTTTTTTTTCCCTTGGCAAATGCGCATGTTATAAGCAAATCTGAAATTACCAGGTTCACAAGTTGAGTTTCATGCAGAGAAATGTTTACTTTGATGCCAGAGGACCTGGCTCGTTTCCATTTACAGTAAATGAGGAAGAAAATTGATTTGCAGCAGCAGGAGGGGTGTCAAACCTTTATTGCTGCTTAGGACATGTATGCACTGCTAACCAGGAAGATAATTAACCTAAATTAACCTTCTGCCTTAAGATGAGTCATAGTTTGGGGAGGGGGGAGGTGGGAAGCGGGGGTGGAGAGGGTGTAGGGAGGGGAGCAGTGCTGGAGAGCTGTATGGACATGTCCTGTGCATTTCCAAGCAAAAACGATGGGCCCATGCAGCAACTGATTAGACTGAAATGGAAATTCTCGATGGGCACGAAGGAAGAAAAAAATAAACCCTGTTGTTTAAATTAGGGCTGGACTGTGAATTGCATAAGTTGTGCCTGCAAAATGGGGCAGAAAAGTGCATTTCCAGGTGCTGCTGAGCCAGGAAATAGCCATTCTGTGTCTTTGAGCTGCCATTATTTGCTGGTCTCATCTGCAGATCTGCAGCTCTTATCCAAGGGCTGCAGGGTGGGGAGGAGCTGCCGGGGTGGGAGCCTGCTCCACACTGCTCGGATGAGGTGGTTCCCAGGTGGATGTCAAGGCAAGACCCATGTTGCTGTTATCCACCTGCCCAGTTAATGAATCTGAATTTAATCATTAATTCAAAATAAATAACTATATAACCATTCCAGGCAGTTATGGATGGAGGAAAACTGGCTCTGTTTCAGGGTTTGTTTGAAGTAACAGCCTGAAATCTGGGTCCGTCATTTAGTGATGTTTAGATGTTCTAAATCCAGAAAGATCCAGCAGCCAAGAGCTCCACTTCCTAGGAAATCAATCACCAAAATCAATCACTCTTATTACAGAATCATTAAGATTGAAAAAGACCTCCAGGATGCCCAAAAGCTGTTCCGTGATCACCCCGAGAGCGAGCAGCAGGTGAGGCTGAAACCTCCCTTGCCCGGATCCAGACTTGGACAAGATTTGGGTCAGAGAACAACTGAGTTACCACTTTCCTTCACCACGGAATCATCAACACCTTCAAGATCTTTGAGTCCAAACCTTAATCCAGCGCTGCCAAGGCCACCACTGATCCATGTCCCCAAGTGCCACATCCACATGGCTTTCAAATGCCTCCAGGGATGGTGACTCAATCCCTTCCCTGGGAAACCAGGGAAATTCAGACAAAGCCAAAGCTGGATTTCTTCTATTTCATTTATTATTATTATTATTATTTTTGACTAAGGACATCAGATGCCCAAATGCCTTTGACACAGCTCTGTAGGAAATCAGAGTCCTGGGATGGAGGCAGAAATCCCTGCAGAGTCACCCGGCCAAAGGGAGTTTGTCCTGACTCCCCAAGGACAGCTGTCCTGCCGGAGTCCCATGGGAACAGCTCTGGATTGTGAGTGTTATCCATCATCCCCTTGGAGCAGTGGACATATCCCAAGACATCTGCGTGGTGGTGAGGATTGGGTCAATACCTCAATATCAGGACCAGCCAAGCCTCCACTTCTTCCCTCTGCCCCATCTGTGAGGGGGGAGAAGTTATCAGTGAGCCACCACAGTTTTGATTCACCTCAGTTGGTTTTGTGGGAGAATTTGTAGTGATTTCAGCAAAAGGCTCTTGGGGAGGTGGGGGAACATCTCAGAAAGTCAAACCTTGATTTTTTTTTTTTTGGTAGGTGTTTCTTGTCTTCAAAAAAAACACCCAAATATTAAGTAATTAAAATCACCCAAAGCTTAGAAGCGACACAAAATGGGCCGCTCTGGAGCCAAGCACAGCATTCCTCTCATCTCGAGGCAAAACGGTTTTGACGTTTTTTGGTTCTCTGAACAATTTGGGAACCCAGTGAACCAAAAATCCAGCAGTTGTGTGCACCACCCTCCACCTGCCCAGCACCGGCACCAATAGCTCAGAAAGCTGACGTGGGAGCAAATGATCCTGCACCTCTGGCAGGATGCATCCAACGTGTTGGCTCTCAGCAGGGATTCTGGGATTTTAAACCAGCAGGCCACCCCTCCTTTCCCCCATTAACTTTGAAGGCTCATTAGAGCCACTTTTGGCTAAATCCAGGAGCAATTTAGCAATCCTACTGATGGAAGTCCCTCCACATCCTGGCGGACCCGTGCAGGATCTGCAAGCAATGTGCTGCATCCACTTTCCGAGCCCAAGCCGGGGTCTCCCCTCCTCCAAAGACAAAACAGGATTTCTTTTGAAGTCTGGATGTCTGTTCCCGGGCCAATAAAGTGCCTCATTTTTCCAGCAAGAAGGTAAAGGTGGTGAAAGGTGTTACAAGCAGCTCCCTGTGAAGTGCAATTAGCAGCTGGGTGAAGGCGGGAAGTGTTGGCGCAACAAGGGGACGCGATGGCTGTGTCACCTCCCCGGGGATGGGCCAGATGGGCTGGGGACAGTCTGGCATGGGCCACTGGAGCTGTCCAGGGAGGCAGAGGGCTTTCCCTGCTCCATATCTCATCCTGCTGGTGACACTTGGAGAGGGTTGGGTGGCGGAAAGGGATCAGGAGCACTCACAGAGCTCAGCAAAGCGGATATTTGGTCTGACTCAGAAAACAGAAAACAGAGCTATGATAATCTTCCCAAAATATGAGAATTGGCCACACAACCAGCCCCAAACTCATCCCACCCCATCACCAGCTGCAAATCAGGTAAAGACCTCCTTCGCAGGCAATAAGAGCTGTGGGTTTGGATCTTTTTGGCTGCTCTGTTGTCTCCAAAGGATGTGGCTGTGGAGGGAAACAGCTCTCTGCTTCACAAACAGGGGGGTGACTTACGTGTGAAGGGGAAAGTGTGGCTACTGTGAGAAAAAGGACATGGAAATGTAACTCCGTTAAAAACATTCCAGGCAATTTTCCAAGGTAGCAATGCTTCTCTAAAAAAACAGGGAAGGAGGGTGAAATGGAAGAGTCATGAGATGCCATAACACCGTTTCTGGTGATTAATCCTCCAAAAATGATCCACACATGGTTCTCACTGGAGATGGAGCCACTTTTGGTGTAGGCTTGGTGACAGAACCTAAGTAGCACACTATGCTGGGACTGGTCCTGTTGGCTCTATCTGATCCCACCTTTAGAAGAAGTCAGTGTCACGCAAACAGGAGAGCCTGAGGACATCCCTAGGATCAAATTTTAATCACAGCTTTAAACCTGAGCTCAGCTCACTGCACCAAACACCATCACATCTGCACAGTAACCCTTATATCAGGTGATCAGCTGGGGAGAAAATGTCCTTTTTTGGGACTCAGGCAGATCAAACATTCAAGAAATCTGAAAATGTCCTGTTTTGGGACTCAGGTGGATCAAACATTCAAGAAATCTGAAAATGTCATTTTTTGGGACTCAAGTGGATCAAACATTCAAGAAATCTGAAAATGTAATTTTTTGGGGACTCAGGTGGATCAAACATTCAAGAAATCTGGAGTTTGTACATCTGTTTTTATCAACAGTTCAATTGTATGAACATATCCAGTCCAAGGGCAAGGGGAACCCTCTCCAATATTAAGCCACTAAAAGACAGGGCAATAGGTTAAGGACTGGCTAGCAGCCAATGAGGTTTGCAAAACAGTGGAATCTAATAAAAATAATTGAAATATTTAAAGGCAGTTGCTTCACTTTATAAAGAAGCACCTGCAATGATTACCCAAAACATTTGCAGGTGGAAAAAGGGCTGAGCACGTCACGGGTGTTAATATCATTTATGCTCAGAGGGCAAATTAGGCATTGTAATTGTCAAGAACCACTGGAGCTATTTCAATAATGGGATGAGCCTGATAATGAGGGATGATTCCTTTAGATCACCTTCAGTGTGTAACACTGCGAAGGCAAGGTTTGGGTATATTTAAAAACCTGACATCAAGGTGAAATGTGTTCCCTGCACCGCGGACCAAGGATCAGTTATTTACTCACTTCAGCCTGTCCCTGTCTCGAGAAAACAGAGGATAATTCACCTAAAAAATCCCTACAGCCAATCCCTCAGCTGATACAGCTCAGCCCATTGCCACTGACTTCTGTGGGAAGCTGAGCATTTGGCCTTTTGGATTTTGGGTTGGGAGCTGATCCCGTGCCTGGGTCGCAGAGCACAAAGGTGTCGCTTCAAAGAACAACCAAAGGAGAGAAATGCACAAGGAAGGGGAATTGCACATCCACATTTTTTTATCCAAATGGAGCTACACAAGCAGCCAGGTCCCTGACACAGCGTTAGCCTGTTCCCAAACATTTTGAATGCAGAATCCCCTTTAAATCTCTTTTAAAATAAATGTATTTAAGCACACACTCCCACCCTCACTCTCCTGGGTTCCCAGCAGGACGTAGGCACCCTTCTGGACCTGATACAAAGCCCACTTATTTCCATGGAAAGACATTACATTTCCCATAAAATTTATACTAAGTACTATTAAAATATATTTCAAGAGTTGGCAAGTGGGAGGAGTAACCCTCTGCTTGCGCCACCAGGCAGCTTCTTGGTATCCAAAAATAAATGCACTGAAGAGCCTGGGGCCCAGAAAATTATCAGCCAAATTTGTGACATCCCAGAGCCAAATAGGATATAAAATATGGAAGAGAGAAGTTAGATGTTGTTCGATGCCTTGCTACCATTATTGTTAATCCTGTTCCACAGAGGGTGTCTTGGGTTTTTCCCATCCCAGGAGAAAGGTGACTGGAGGGGAATATTCTTTCACCTGAGGAGCACTTCAGCTTTTATAAAGAATTCATAAATTTAGAAAAGGTGGAGAAGATATTGTACAAGCATCATCTGGCTAAGTGCAAACATGAAATAAAGCCCTCTGGTTTTTTTCCTGGTCCTCATGGACTCATTTGAGGGATCATGGAGATCTGGATAGTGCCATCAGTACAACTTATCTCACCCTAAAGCAGAAATCCTAAACCTCATCCTGAATTCCCACTGGCTCCGAGGATCTGAAACCCTTTAGAGGAGCAAATGGTCCTTCAGGAAGCACAACAAACATGAATTCCAGAGTTTTATAATTCCAGATAATGTTAGCCCCAAAACTTAGACACTTCCTCCTCAACAGATGGTTGTCCTCTACTGAAAAAGCAGGTCACAAAATCACTAACCACTGTCATCTGGGACACAACTCCTTTGCAAAGAATATGTTTCCAAGTCCTTAAAGTCCTTTAAGACTTTGTGCTGTTGCTCATCACTTTAAAAAATGAGTCAAGAAGGGCTTCAAAGGTGGCTTAGCCCCAATTTAGGGGACTAAACCTGCTGACATCAACTGTCAGGGAGTTTCCCACAGTAGTGGGGTACAGCTCATACCTGCTGGTGCCATGTGAGTGCCACTTTTCCTTCGAGGAATCGAGCCCTGGTGCCCACAGGTGGGCACAGATGGATAACTAAGCCAGGTGTTTAGCCAGATTTTGTGTGCTGCCATCAAACTGCCCCACAGATCCGTAAATTCCTTCCTAAAGCAGAGATGTAAAATTAAACAGGTGAGTCACCAGATCAGCTGGAGCTGGAAATAAAGCATCAGCCTTCAACTTGGAGTGGAATTAATTTACTAGTTAATGAGATAAATTCATTAAATCGTAGATTCATGGAATGGCTTGGGTTTGAGGGGACTTTAAAGACCATTTCATTCCAAACTCTTGCCATGGACAGGGACACCTTCCATTATCCCAGGTTGCTCCAAGCCCTGTCCAATCTGGCCGTGGATGTAAAACCAATTACACTCTTTTTCCTCAAAGAGGCTTTGGACTGGTATTTTAAACTTGCCTCTGAAATCACTGGTGGAGTTGTTCTTGTATTCTGCCAGGGATCAAACGGAAAGATCCTTTGTGTTGTTACCCACCAGTGTTAGGGGTTTAAGATTTCAATTTCTCTATTCCTGAACCTTATGGCTCAGAGCCTGTAATTGCCAAAAAAATGGAGGCATGTGGGGTTGGATTTGCAAAGATCACCTGAAGACAAATCTCCATAAGGTTTATACTGCAAATTTATGTTCTTAGGTTCAAGGGAGACAGGAGAGGAGAGGAGAGGA
>VZRL01006020.1:0-39208 GCA_013397895.1 Origma solitaria
GGCGAGCCCCTGGCGCTGTTCTGCGAGCCCTGCGCCGCCCCGCTCTGCGCGCTCTGCCGGGACGGGCCCGAGCACTGCCAGCACCGCGTCCGCCCCGCCGACGAGGCCGCCCGGGAGCTCCGGGTATGGGGCGGCGCCGGAGAGGGGCCGGGGGTTCGGGGAACGGCTGTGTGCCTTCGCTGCCAGGGCCGGGGTGGCCGAGGGGCACAGAGTGGGGTCCCGTCCACTCACGGGCTGGGGCCCCTTGGGCCCCTCGGTGCGTGGGTCTAGGTCCCCTCCAGGGAAAGGCAGGGGTCCCCTCTGGGCACACGTTAAAGTCCTGTCCGGGCACACATCCGGGGTCCCTTCAAGGACAGACTGGGGTCCGCTCTGGGCATGAGCTGGTGGCTCCTCTCGGTATGGATCTGGGTCCCCTCCGTGCATGGGTGGGGTCTTCTCTGAGCACGGCCTGGGGTTCATTCAGGGCACGGCTCTGGTTCCCCTCCACACACAGGTTACGGTGGGTCTCTGTCCAGCCACGGATTTGGTCCTGTCCAGCTGCTGGCTGGGGTCCCTGTCTAGGTACCAGTTTGGGGTCCCCATCTGGCTGTGGTCTGGGGTCCTGTACCCCACCCTGCTGCGACTTCTGGTTCTCCCATCACCCCAGCCCATCTAGGGGCCCAGGTCCCTTTCACTGCTCACCCTTCTCTGTCCCCACGTGGTCCCTCGTGCCGCAGATGTCCCCAGCCAGGGTTCTCCCCCACGGTGTGGGCAGGGGTCCCGGCTCACTGCAACACAGGGGATGGCTCAGAGGAGCATGAGAAGTTTTTTAATACTCTGGCAAATTTATGGAGCGTGTCTGAGACACTGCTACTGTCACTGTGAACCTCTTCCCAGAAATCCCACTTCCCATGCCAAAAGTTGTTCTTTCTAATTAGAAAAAAAACAACAAAAAACAACAAACCCCCAACCACAAACTCCAGCGTTTCCACATGAAGTTATTCCAGAAATGTTTCTGGCCACAAGAGCTGTGGATGGGGATCTCCCCAGCCTGACTAATTGAGTTTGGAGAGTGCTGTCTCTGGGTGCTGTTTCTGAGCTCAAAATCCACCGCCAGGCACCCAGGAGTCACCCCCAGTGACTCCCCAGACTGGGATTGTCCCCCCAGGGGCTATTTGGTGACATCACCTCCCTCCTGCAAACGTTGCTCCAAAATTACCAAAAATGCCTTTTTTAATCCCTGTCCCAGGAGAGACTCCAGAGCAACCTGGTTTTTCTACAAAAAGAAAAGGAAAAATTGAATCCCAAAGGAGAGCAGAAAAGTGATGACCTACTGGTGTGTGTTCCTCTCCATACCCCACACTGCTCACCTACCTGGCTCCCCTGGAATGTCCCATCTTTCCCTCTCCCCATATATATTTATCTCCTACTCCATGACTATGTTTTTTTCTCTCCCTCTCTCTCCATCCCATATGTCCTCATTGGATGCATCAACATTCAGACTTGCCACCCCTCTCTCCATTGTTCCCACTTTTCCTCTACAAAATCTCTGGTCCCTTTCCATGCGATCCTTGCCCCCTCTCTGCAGTACCTGTGTCCCTGTGGAGGCAGCCCTGGGCTGGCTCAGGGCCTCCGTGCGGTGCCTTGCAGATGACGGTGGTCTCGGAGGCGCAGCATGTGCAGGACACCTTTGAGGAGCTGCAGCAGTTCCTGAAGGAGCAGGAGGAGATGCTGCTGGCCCAGCTCGAGCAGGTGTCCCAGGAGCTTGTCAGTCGGAGCTGTGAATACAACACCAGGCTTTCAGAGAGGGAGTCGCTGCTGGACACGGTGATTGCTCAGATCCAGGAGAAACAGGACCAGCCGGCGCTTGAGTTCCTCATGGTGAGGCTGCATTATCCACTGGGCTCTGTGACCCCTGGTGTGGGGTGACCCCCTTACCCTGCTTCACACAGCTGGGCAGCCACTGGAGCTCCCTGCCCTGGGCACTGTGGTCCTTCTGGGCAGTGCCAAGCTCACCTGTGTTTCCTCTCTTCCAGGATGTTGGCAAAATCCTGAGCAGGTATGAAACAGGTTTGGCGTCACTCTCTTCCTGCGCAGCTCTTTTGGCCAGAGGTTTGGGAATGCTGCAGGGGCTGGGAGGGAGGGCCTTCTGAATATTTGGGGTTTCATGTGATGTTACTGGGAACCAGAGGCCATTGCACCCCTCTTAAAGATGGGGTTTCTGTGCCGATAGCTGGGACACAGCTCCCCTGGGTTCTGTGGCTGCAGAGTTATCCCTCTTTCCCTCCTGGCCTTGGCTGACAGCTGGGTTCAGAGCTCCCCTCTGTGTTGTTCCCCTCAGCTGTGAGGCAGCCAAGGCCCCAATCCCAGAGCCGCTTTCCCCAGAGCTGCAGAGGAACATTGAGAACCTCTCTGAAACGAGCCAGCTGGTCCTGGATGTGGTGGCCAAATTCAAAGGTAAAGTTCTGCTGGCTCCCTGCTGTGCTTCCCCTGGGCTTGGCTGGCAGCAGGAAGTCCTCACTGCCTGGTGCCTCTGCCTGGGGCTTGGGAGCAGAATGCCTGTTCCAGATGGGAACCATCCCCGAGATGGGCTTTGCTGGAGCCTGGGGCTCCGTGTCTGGCTCACTGTCCTGATGGGGAGTGGGAAGGGTGCCACGGGAGAGACACTCAGGCATCTTCCTTTCCTTCTTCCAGTGAGCCTGCGGAGTGAGATGGACAGGGAAAGGGGTAAGTTTCTGGACCTGATGGGCACAAGTGAGGGGGAAAACCTTTCCAGGCTGAGTTTCCTCATGTCCTTGGCACAGAGAATGTCACACTACAACATCTAAACCTGGCATCTGTCTAGAACTGAGTCCTGTTGTTTTGACTAGGCCTGCCATAAAAATCCAGGTCTGTCCCCAAGCCACACAGCACCCAGGAACGCTGTCCTGTGACACCAGACAAGGGCCAGGACAGCATGAGGCCATGACAGGCTGTGACCAGTTAAGCAGAGGGGGTGTACATATTTTTAGCTGGCATTTAGGCATGATCAGAAGTGCTTTTGCAGGTGCTTGGGATCCACATGATGCAGCATCGCCAGCTGCCAGGTCTGGCTGGCACCATTTGTGCTAAAGCCACTCTCTGCACTCTCAGTTTTTGGGATGATGGACTCGAGCGCAGGACAGTCGTGCCTCAGTTGCTCCCCTGCAGTCTCTGGAGGAGTGGGTTTAGCAGAGGGTCTGGGGTGGTGACACTGCACAGTGACACCTGTGCGGCCTTGTGGGATGGCCACGGGATGGCAGCAGAACATCTCACATGGACGGGCAGCTCTGGAGCAAGGGTGCTTGGTTGCTGGGCAGAGCAGGGTTCAGAGCTGTTTTTCCCTTCGGTGAGCACTTGTCACAGGAGCAGGGACTGGCCTGGCAGGACTCCTGCCTTGCAGCAACGCCTCCTCACACCCACGGGATATACTGCTCCCCACAGCCAGCAATTTCCAGCACACCTGGAAGCAGGTTTAGCAAAGTCCATCGTGTCTGTTCCCTTCATGTGGGGACACTGCCTGGCTCAGTTGTGCTTCAGGGAGCATCTTTTCACCCTTGTGTCCCAGAGTGGGGGACAGGGAGGGTCCTGTATCCCATGCAACCTGGGGGCTGCAGGAGTGCTCGCTGTGTTCCCAGGACATGTCCCGGCCCCATAGTTCCAGGGGGGAGAGGTGCTGATTCTCTCAGCAGGCACAGACTGTTGTTTCTGTCATCCATTAGAGAAGGTGACGCTGGACCCGGACACGGCGAGTCCTCACCTGACCCTCTCGCAGGACCGCAAAACTGTCTGGCTTGGAGATGAGACACAAAACCTCCCTGACACTTCCAAGAGATTCATGGGCAGCCCCAGTGTCCTGGGCTCCCAGGGGTTCACGTCTGGGAGGCATTACTGGGAGCTGGAGGTCGGGAATGGGGACAGCTGGGCTGTGGGGGTGGCCCTGGAGTCCGTGCAGAGGAAGGACTCGCTCAGCATGGCCCTGGGGAAGATCTGGGCCCTGCGGCTGGGCTGGGATGGTCAGTACACAGCACTGCACATGCCCCCTGCCCCGCTGGCACTGGGGGAGAAGCTCCAGAGAATCAGGGTCCACCTGGATTATGAAATGGGCCAAGTGACCTTCTACAACACAGAGAACATGACACAGATCTTGCAGTTCAAGGCCTCCTTCACTGAGAAAGTCTTCCCGTATTTTTGGCTCTGGTCACAAGAAACCCACATCCGGCTGTGTGACTGATAGAGTCGGATGGTTCCTGGGCCCCTGCCCGTGCCCTTGGCTTGCTGAGCAGGGAAGAGGTGTGGGAATGACACGGCATCATGCTGCAAACCTGCTGCAGCTCTGCCTGGGCTGGATCCCCACTGCACTTTGCTGCATCTCCTCCTGCTTAGCACTTTGGAGCATTAAAGAAGTGCTGTCCTGCCTGCAGGTGTCTTCATGCCGGTATCCTGGCTAGATCCCACGGTGGCACTGGGAGTCCCACCTCTCCCTGTGGGCACTGAGGCCATAGGGATAATCGGGAGAGAGGAGGCAAGAGGCTCTGGTTGTCCATGCCAGCCTTTGGCAGCACTGCATGGCTTGTTGCATCTATGCTATGCTGTGCTGCAGGATGCAGCCACCCCACACCCAGGAAGTTAGGGTGGAGGCACGAACTGATAATAGTGGTGATAATTGCTCAAAAAGCTTGTAAAAAGGAAAATGTTCAGGGAGGGAGAGCTGGAGTGAGGGCACAGCTGGAAGAGCAGCAGGAGGCGGGGGTGTGAGGGGCATCTCTGAGATGCGGGGGGTCAGGGAGGGAGCAAACACCACATTGTCTAATCCGGGAACCGGGAGCATTGTGTGAATGATGGATGGCAGGGCCCGGCTCGGGGGACACGGGACCGTGGGTCGTGTCCTGGATGTGTGAGATCCGCTCGATCCAGCACGACCGGCTGGAGACAACAGCCTCTGGAACTACCGGAGAGACGGCAGAGGATCTGCCACAACTCGACAGCAGAGATCTGCAAACTCTGAGCGGAGGAGAAGCTGCGTGTCCTGAGAGTTTGTGTGGAGTACAACCGGGGGACAGTCAAGTCTCCCTTCTCCTGCTTGTCGCTGCATTATCCCCAGCCGGGCGTTGCAGGATGTGCCTTTTTTCCAAAGCCGCTCACCAAACGCCCAACTGAAGTGGCTTTTGCTCTCATAGAGACCTCATTTGAGGAGGAATGACATGGGAATGGCTTTTTGGCTCAGCGAGGCCGTGTTATCTGCTGATATTGTGGCTTTTTTCCCCTCACCTTCCCCATTTTCCCCTCACGCCCAGGGTTAAAGGGAGACCGCAGGAAACATGACGGCAAAGCCGCGCGTCAGTGAGGCGGAGACTACATTTCCCAGCGTGCAACGTGGAGAGCTATAACGCCGTGCGCCCATTAGGAATGCTGGGAAATGCAGTCCCTCCGCGCTGGCGCCGGTGCGCCCTACCCCGATCTTCTCGCTTTCCTATTGGTCCAGAGCGACGCCAAGCAACCGCTGTGGGCGGGGCCTCGCCGCCGCGCCGCCGTTCCTACTGGCCGGGGCGCGCGCGGTGGGAGGGGAGGTTTGAAAAAAAACAACCCGCCCCCTGCCGGACGCCGCGCGCTGATTGGCTGGGCCGCGGTTTGGCGCCAGCTTCGGAGCGGGCGACGGGTACCGGCTGGGGTCAAAACGCTGCGGCGGCCGCGCTGACGGCACGGACGGGATGGCTGCGCTTCCAATTCCCATTCCCACTCCAATGGATCCCAAACCGAGCGCTTCCCACCGCCGCCGCCTCCTGCTCCTTTCGCCGGCGTCTCCCGCCTCGCCTGCCGTGGTTAAGGCGCTCTTTCAGGATGAGCTCTCGCCTGTCTCCGATCTCCGCCTCACCATGGAGCAGCTGGGGCGCGGGTGAGTCAGGGCGCTGGGCCCGGGCACCCCCCTTTTTCTCGCCTCTGTCGTGATCCCCCCAAAAAAGCGAGGTTTGGAGGGCTTAACCCCCGGGTTTTCCTCCCGTACTAAAGGAGCCCCACTTCCTCCCCCTCTCGGCCGTACGAGCCCTTCAGGGCACTTTGTCCCTCCTCCAGGGCGTTTTGTTCCCTCTCCAGGACTTTTCCTTCCCCCTCATGGACCCGAAGCGAGGCCCGGGGAGGTTTCCCCCAGTTATAACAAACCCCAAGGCCTCCAGGAGTCGTTTTCCTTCCGTTCCATCCACCCCCACAATTTCCTCCCGCTCAGTGAAGCCCTGCGGACCTNTTTAACCCCCCCTTCCCTAGACCCCAGACCCTCCGGAATATCTTTACCTCCCCTCCTCGCCACTGCAAGGCCTCAGGAACTCATTTCCTTCCCTATTCCCCCAGCCTTTCCAGAAACAAGGCCTCGGGGTGCTCATCGACCCTCACCCCCCAAAAATAGTGAGGCCTCGTGGATCCCTCCTTTTTCTTCCACCCCACCCCCGAATGGAGGCTTTGGGGGTCTCTTCATCCTCTTCTCCTTCCAGGAATGAGGCATTGAGGGCTCATCCTGCTTCCTCTCCTTCCAAGCACCGTCCCCACACTTTAAACCAAAGCCTGCAGCGCCTTTTCTCCCAATCCTTCCCCCAAAAACGAGGCCTCCCGGAGCTGTTTCTCCCCACCCCCGCCCATGAGGCCTCCAGGAGTTTTATCCCCCCCACCTTGCAAGCTTCCATGACGCCCTGAAGGCCCCCCACCCCTTTCCTGATGCATCCCCCCTGCAGGGCTCTCTCCGCCTGCCCCATCCCACATGGATCCATGCTCTGGGAGATCTTCCCCCTACCCTCGGTCTGCTCTGGGCATCCATGTCGCTCCTGAGCCCTTCCCTGGGCTTCCCTCTCTCCCACAAACACCTTTGTGTCCCTTCCCTGCCCTTCCTGCCTTCCCTGTTCCATCCCAGCCCCGTTCCTGCACCCTCCTCTCTTTTCTGTCTCCTATGTGCCAGGTGCTGCAGTCTTTGGGCTCTGCAGCTGCTCTCCTGTTCCATAACTCCAGCCCCAGTTGCTCCATTTTCCTGGTCTCTTAACTCCTCTAATCCCATTATTCCCACAGTTTCTCCCTTGTATGGCTCCCGTTTTGTCCCGGCCCACTCAGGTCTCAATGACCCTCCTGGGTTTTGTGTGTTGATTTTCTGTCATTCTCATTTCTGCAGTCACCTGCTTTATGATCCTTCCCTCTTTCAGATTCCTGGGATTCCTGCAAACCATTGGCAGTCCCCTCCATGTAAATTATTAAGTCCTTTAATTTTGTAGCCCTGGCTACATTTTTTTTTTTTAATTACCACGTGCTGGAGCTTCACTCAAGTAGCTTTTTTCCCTTATATATGTGGCTCTCCATATGATTTTCTTCTCTCTCAGTGCTGAGGTTTAGTGGATAAAACAAAATTTGGGAGGTTTCTGTTTATCAAAATGGGATTGACTTGGAAATTTGGCAATTTTTTCTATGCAAAACCCTGAATTAAAGGAGTGGCTGCCAAAGAGAGGGTTGCAGTTCCAGGAAGGATAACTGGGCTCTGGTAGAAATCCAGGTGATGAACGCCTGTGCTGTACCTACCTGCAGTGTCGTATTTCTTGCTTCAATGACCTTTGAAATTAAATCCCAAACTTCCTTTCCAGGCAGCGTGAAAACCTGGAGCAAGATCTGGCAACCAAGAATGCGTTACACAGATCGGCATCTTCAGACTCCACAGACTCAGGTAGGGATTCCTTAATTAATAACTAATGATTAAGAATTGGAAAGCAATGCAATTTTACATGGCTCTCACTGCAAGCAGCTCCCAAGGTTTGGATAGAGAACAATCCCTGCAGCCCCTTCTCGTTCCCGTGCTGGTGGAAGGAGGGAGGCAGGTGGAAAACCCCTCAGGAAGCCTCTGCAGCTCATGGCTTGGGCTGTGGGTAGATTTTTTTGCTTTAATTGTCCTGGAGATTGTGAACAGTAGAGGTAACAGGGAGGGACAACTGGTTCTGCCCCTTGGGGAGCTCTAACAGAGCCTTTTTCCCTGTTGCGCCTTGTGCTCCGGGGTGGTGTTTATTGGAGCAGTTCTGGGGTGTCCTGCTCTGTGACAGGCAGCAGGGACAGCTGGAGGTCAGTCGGGCTGCTGCGAATAACCCAAGGCTTCCTGGGGAATTGGACTCCCACCATTTCCTTGTCTGGGGTGGCTCGTGGTTGTTGATGGTGTGGAAAACAGGGAGATGGTGTTTTATCCCTCATTGTTGGGATCTCAGCCCTGAAAAGGGTCTGTTGGAGCTCCTCCTGCCCTTTGGAGGGTGAGGAGGGTGAGTCCTCAGTGTTTTTTCTCTTTAAACCTACACCGTGGCAGTGAGTGGCTTTGTCCTGTGTTTTTCTGTTTCTGAGAGCTGGTGGATGATCTGAAACCCCTCAGTTCTGGGACTGGCCTGGAAGATTTTCTGTGTTTCACACGAGATGTTTTATCAGTGAAAATGAAATAAGCTCTCAGCCCATAACTTGTAGATTCCCTCTGGTGCTTTATTGCTGCAGCTCAGGGAAATCACTGTTTCCACCTGAGTTTATGCCCCATTTTGAGAGCACTTTCAGCCTAAAAATGAACTTTATGAAGTGCTAAAACATGAGTACACCTCACAAACCACGGAGCAGGACAGAGCAACCACCTTGTCAAATCCTCGGTTTTTGTGGCTCCTCAGGAATCTCTGTTGGAGTGACTTTGGATGTGTCTGTGCTGAAATGTTTTGCTTGGTTTGTGCTTCTGAAGTACTTCCTGTTAATTCCAGTACATTAAGAAGGGCCTTTTGACTGCTTATTTTTTGGAATGAACCCAAAATTTCTTTGTAGCAAGAGGTGCAACTAAAACATGACTTAAAAAAAAAACCCAGAACCCTAAAGGACTGAATTTTTTATAAAATATATAATTGTGTGTGTGTGTGAGAGGACAAGGCAGGAGTATTCTGTGCTGAGTGCCAGTACTCGGTTCCATGTGACAGCTCAGGCAGGGCTTGGGGGGCTTTTTTAATTATCCCTGTTTTCCCCAAGCACTGACACTTGATGATCCACGGCCAAACGCCATGGTGGGGAGTGGCTGTAACTCTTATTTACCTCTGCACCGAGGGGAGGCTGCAGATGGGACTTTCCACATGAATTTCCTGGGCCTCTCTGTGGAAATGTGTAGCAGTGTCCAGTAATCCCTGATTCCTGGATATAAATCAGGGGCAAATCTGTGTCTCCTCTGCAGGTTTGGCTTTGGACTCTCCCGGCCCTGCAAGCTCACAGGACACCATGGCGGACACGTAAGTAATGCTGTGTTAAACCTGCCTTGTGGCATCATTAACGCACTTGGTGGGGCTTTTCCTCTGCTGGCACACGAGCAGTGGGGCTGCCCTGCCGCTCTTCTCCATGTGCTGCACAGCTGGAATGCTGGGGCTGGCCCTGCCCGTGCCCAGGGCACTGCAGTGCCACCTCTGAGTGAGCCTGTTGTGCCAACCACATGGCACTGGCACCTACCTGCAGTCTGGGGCTGCACCGAGGGATATCTAAATTGCATTTTTTAACACTTAATTTATGTTTGTCTGTGCCTTAAAAACCACAGAATCATTTAATTTGGGAAAGACCTGTAAGACCTTCAAGTCCAACCTTTGATCTTTTGCTATTAGGTTGGAGAAAGCAATCAAATCCAGCAGGCTGAAGTAAGTATAATTCTATTTTAAATTCTTCCTTCGTGTCTCTTTCAGATTATGGAGTTGGGGGATGATTTCTGTTCATGTCACTGCCTTTTAAGGCAAAAAGTTGAAATAAATCTTGGTTCTTTTTCGTTATAGCCTTCGAATGCCTTTCAGAAGAATCCATTCCCTGCCGGTAAGTGAGAGTGATATTGGTGTTTTATACATGTTAATGGATTTAGCATGGTTTTAGTTGAATACATTTAGTTGGATACTTGTTAATTTTCTGTCTTCAACACCAGCTGCTGGGGTGCTTAATGTCAAAACTGCAGCTTGCACGTGCCATATCTCACTTAATTTAGTGTGGAATTTCTGTGATGTGGCTCCATCACGGGTGCCCTAAAGCATTTTGGTCCCTGTACCAAGATGTCAGCAGAGGATTCCTGCACAGGGTGTGCACAGATTCGTAGTCAGAGACCTTCCAGTCTCTATTAACCCCTTCAGTGCTTAACATGTGCTTGTGCAAGGACTGCTGCACAGTCCTGAGCTGGCCCTTGTGTGTTGCAGCAAAGCCTGCTGGGCTCCAGCCCCGCTCTGAAGAGAAACCACTCTGACTCTCTGGACACGGATGCTTTTCAGCCTTTGGAACGGGATGAAAATAAGGAGAATGTAAGTGCTGTTTGCTCTTGTCCTGATCCAGTGGGAGGGGAGGGCCAGCTGGGTTAGCACATGCCTGCCACAGGCAATGTGGTGGGGAAGGCTTCAGGCACAGCCACCCTCTGCTCAGTTCTTCTGAAAGGAGCTTGCAGCACTGATTAGAGTGGCTGCAAACCGATGGGAGGTTAATAACATTTGGGAAGACTTTGATTGCCCAGCTCTGCCCTCGTGCCACTGACCCTGACTCCTTTTTGGCTGTGGCAAGGGAAAACGTATTCCCACTGCTTGCTCTGGACAGCTGCGAGAGCTGCCTCCAGGTGTTTGGGTAGGTCTCTCTCTTCCCACTGCTGCCGTGGGGAGCCCTGGTTCCTCCTGGAATCAGTGTCCTGGGCCTGCCCTGGCTCCTGGGAATCCCACGGGTGGGACTGCAGCAGCTCTGCAGATGTCAGGACACAGCCTTGGCTGCCTTAAAAAGTGATTTGTTCTGCAGAGAAGCTGACTGACAGAAATAGAAAAGCCCTGAAACCTGTAGGTGATGCCAAGAGCATAAATGCTGGATTATGCTAAATAAAACACTCCTGTAACATCTTCAATTTGAAAATATTCACCTTCAGACTGTTCCTGTTGGCAGCAGGGAGCTTAAATCCAAAATGTCAGGTAGCTTAAAAAAAATTAGAAAGATAAAAGGATCCAAGTAACTTAACACAGTTTGTAATTTTGCTAAAATGATCATTTTGCTGCTTTTTATTTCAGGAATCATTTGAGTTTAAGAAGCCAACCAAACCAGCTTCTCGTTGCTTCCGTGATGGCAGGGGTGCTCCTGGAGCAAGGCTGAATTCATCTCCAGCTCAGGTAGTTCTTTTCAACTAATTCTCTCCTAATTCTCTAGGATAAAAAAACTGCATCAGGGTTCTAAGGTGGTGGTGTCACTCAGGTGCCCAAATAGAAAAACTTATTTATCTGCCAGATAAGAAAATTCTCACCTTTGGCTCATGAGATGGTCAGAAATTGGAAACATTGTTCTGAGAAAGATGAGTCAGCCAGAGCGGAGGTTCTGCTCAGTAATTGAAGGGAGTGTGGACATTGATGGAGGATTGAAATGATTAGTAGAGTTGATACTTAATGTTCAGGCAGAAGCATTTGGAACAACAAACCCAACTGTGGAGGTGCAACTGGATTTTGTGTCCAGATGTTACATCCATGGAGGAAATGTTACCTTATTCATATCCTGTTGTTTAGAAAAAGCAACTGAAAAATCATGATGAGTCCTTGCAGAGAAACAGAGCAGGGGGGCCAAGTCTTGTCTCTGCTCCCTGGGTCCTGCAGCCCTTCATGCTGCCAATTCCTGCCTGTGCTGTGCCCAGCACCTGCAGCTCAGGGTTGGGAATAACCACGGTGTTCCTACAGAGCAGAGAGCCGTGGCAGCACCTCTGTGGCTGCAGCATCCTGCAGGGAGCAGAGGCGATGTTGTTAAAACTCACTCTGTCTGCTCTCAGCTGCCCATGGGTGAAACAGCCTCGGGGGAACAGGAAAACTGCAGGGCAGTGTTCCTGCAGAAGCATTCGCTGCCCTCCTCGGAGAGCGACGATGACGATGGGTTCCTGGAGCTGCTGGATGACCAGGATCTGAAGGTATGTGCAGAGGAAATAAGGATGGAGATGGCCAAATCTGCTCTGTCTGATGTGGCTGGTGTGCTCTGGCTGCAGTCAGGGTGCTCAAACTGCACCACGCTGGGATTTTGGGAATCACCGAATCCCAGACTGCTTTGGGTTGGAAGGGACCTTAAAGCTCATCCAGTTCCAACCCCCTGCCATGAGCAGGGACACCTCTCATCTGCTTTTTAGCAGATGAGAGATTAGCTCTCATCTGCTTTTTAAACTCACACTGGGGTGTCTTTATCTTATAAGTGCTCTTCCCTAGTGCAGACAGTGGGATTTGCTTGGGGTGTAAACAAGTGAATTATTTTTAGTTTGAGAACTGAGGGAATTATTTGAACAGTTGGCATTTTTCTTTAAAAACTTGCTGAAAAAGTCAGAGGTGGTGATTGCTTTGAGCCACTTAAATGTAAGACTCTTTCCCACTGAATTTGAAAAGCTTAAAGCTCTGGAGGCTTATCTTTGTCAATCAATCAATGAATTGATAAACTCACCTCTCCAACGTGGCTCGGCTCAGTTCCGTTATTTCCTTAAGAATTGGACTAATAAATTCCTAAAGCTGCTCTGACAGCTGAGTCCAGCTGGAATGTTTGCCCGAGCCATGCAGGAACTGTACCTGCAGTGTGTCCCATGGTGAGATGGATGAGAATGAGCTTCCTTCTCTTCCCAGAACAACGAGGAGATGCCCTCGGACGTGTCCAGTCTCTGGACGGCGCCGCTGGTCATGAGGAGAGCGGACAATCGGGTGAGTGTCCCCACAGCAGGGACAGGGCCTGCCCTGGCAGCTGGGACAAGTGTTCCCACTGTCTGCTGCGTCCCTCAGAACAGCAAAACAAGCCCTGGCATTAACCCCCTGCAGAATTCCCTTATCTCTGGAGCTGCTCACCTGGGAGACTTTGTCAGTGGGGAACAATTGGTGTTTATAGGCATAAAACTTCTTGCACTTCATAAATGTGAGAAGAGCTTGACTTCCCTTATCAGAGTCCTGACATATCTGGAATTCACTCTGCACAGCCTCACCTGGAATGCTGTAACCTGATCCTCTGATAACAGACTGGGAAAGGAGTTCAGACTCCAGCAGAAAGCTCCTTAATCTACTGATAAATTGGCTGCTAATTGATGTAGAGCACTTTGCTGGCTCTTTATCTTGCTTATGGTGCTCCAAGCTCCCCCAGTAACAAGTGTTACTGGAAGTGTAAAGCCTGGATAATTCAGATTAACCACCCCCTGTGGCTGTGCACTGGCGGTGCCTTAAACAAGGCAAAGTTTGGAATAATCCGAAAGCCCGAGTTGTGTTTTATTTTCTTTCATAAATCTTTGCTGGACAACTCAAGCTTCTCTCCTTTCTCACAGGCCAAGCGGTGCCGGTTGTTTGGCTCTTCATCCATGTCAAGCATTGCAGGAAGAACCACCCAAAAAAGGATGGAGAGATCCCAGGAAGAGAATTCTCCAGGGAAAAGCAAGAAGAGGAAAAGCCTGCCTGGAACTTCCGAGGACTCAACGGTTGGTGGCTCAGCACTAGTTTGTGACAGAGAATTGGTCAGGAGAGATGTGCTGTTGGGGTCTGGTTTGTGGAGCTTGGTGGGAGCTTTTCCAAGTGGATTGTTGGGGCAGCAGGTGCACAGTCCTGACCCCGAGCTTTGCCCTGATCCAGCAGGGAAGCTGAGGAGTCAGTTCAGGGCTCGGGAGTACAGAGTTTTCAGCTGTGGGAAGCAGGGAATGGGATGTGTCTGCCCCGGGTGCCCATGGATCTCTGACCTGTGTCCTGCAGAGTCTGAAGGTGGTGAGGACCCAGCCCTCCACAGCAGAGATCGAGAGCATTTTGGACAGTGACCAGAGAGACCTTATCGGGGATTTCTCCAAGGTAATTCCAGAGATTCCAAGTATTAACTGAAGTGTTCTAAGAGCCTCTCTTGGTGGCGATGTCACAAATCAGTCCAGAAAAGCACTTCCCGTTGATAGAGGTTTTTTTGCTCCCACATAAACCTGCCTTGCTTCTTTGGACTTGGTCTTGGAGGTCTTTTCCAGCCTTAACAACTCCATGATGTTCGACCAGCCAGGAGGGGGTGTTGGTGGGAAAGGGATGTCCCAGGTTAGACACAAAGTGATCCATTTGTGGTTAAAGCCCTGTAAAATCTCTGTAGTGTAGGAGGTAAAATTGAAATTTTGTCTCTGATTTTAGAATTCTTAGGAGTTTTAGCTCCTGCAGAGATTCTAGTCAGAAGAGTATCTGTTAGAGAGTGAACTGCTGGATGCTGTGCTGTCACCCATGTGCCTCACAGCTGGAATTTTCTCAATCCTGTCTCTTCCAGAGTTATTTATTTGACACTGTCGATGGGAAACATCAAGATTTAAAATACATTGACTCAGAAATGGTGAGTGCTCCAGGGAGAGCCAGAAAGATTTTTACTGGGGGCTGGGGAACAACACAAAAGGCTTGAAACAACTGAACTCTGCTTTTTGTGGGTTTTTTTCCTCAGATTGTGTCTGTGCTGACTGGGAAGTTTGAGAGCTTCATCAAGCAGTGTGTGATAATTGACTGTAGATACCCCTACGAGTATGAAGGGGGACACATCAAGGTATGTTGGCCCCATAAGAACAGTGCAGTGTGGTCTGAAGCTGCAGCCTGGGGTCACTGGGCACCCTGGGGGGCTGAATTTTATCCCAAGGCCATGTGGATATGTTATTCCTGTGGTTCCCCACTGGGATCCTATCACACTCACCCACTGCCTGGATCTTAGACCCTGAGCTCACCTGTGGGTCAGAAAGTGACTGTTCCCTCAAAGGAGGGGACACTGTGCTCTCTGTGAGCAGAGGAGGGGCCTATGGCCATCAGGGTGACAGAGGTTCTGGAGGAGGATGTGACCCTCAGTGTCCAGCATCCTGAAATCTCGGGAAGCTAAATTGGAATGCTAAACTTCATTTAAATCATAGACTGCAAAGAAAAAATGGCTGTGTAAAACATAACCAGGAACAGGTCACTCAGAGAGGTTCTGGTGGTAGAGCCCCTTCCAGTGCCTAGAGGAGCTCCAGGAGAGCTTGGGACAAGGGATGGAGGGACAGGACACAGGGAATGGCTTCCCACTGCCAGAGGGCAGGGACAGATGGGATATGGGGAAGGAATTCCTGGCTGGGAGGGGTGGGGAGGGGCTGGGATGGAATTCCCAGAGCAGCTGTGGCTGCCCCTGGATCCCTGGCAGTGCCCAAGGCCAGTCTAGATAGGGCTTGGAGTAGCCTGGGACAGTAGGATGTGTCACTGCCATGGCAGGGGTGGCACTGGATGGCTTTTGGTCCCTTCCAGCCCAAACCATTCCAGGATTCTGATCCTGAACATTGCTGCTTGAGCAAAGGCCTTCCCAAGGACAGGGGATGGGGAGGGAGATCCAGCCAGCCACAAGCTCCAGGTGCTGAACTGAAGCAGGTCCAGGCCACCCAGAGCTGCTCCAGACTGACTGGGGTGTCCTGCTGGGCTTTGGAGTTGTGGTGGCAGAGGGTTCCAGAGCTCCCCAGCAAAGCAAGAAGAGGGATTGGCTCCCAAGGAAGTGGGGTGAGTTTGTTGCCGTTCCCCTGCCCTCACTGCTCGGACTGTGCCCTTCCAGGGTGCCATAAACCTCCACATGGAAGAGGAGGTGGAAAACTTCCTGCTGAAGAAGCCGATCCAGCCGTCGGAGAACAAAAGGGTCATCGTGGTGTTCCACTGCGAGTTCTCCTCGGAGCGGGGCCCTCGCATGTGAGTTGCACTCCCTGGGGCAGGAATTCCTGCAGCGCTGGGAGCTCAGTGCTTGGGGTGGCTCCAGTTCCTGTGCACGTGGTGGTTGTCACCTGGGGCAGGGTTTGGCATGGCCCCGGCTGTGGGAGGCTGTGCTGGACCTGGGCTGGAGCGCTGGAATGTTCAGAGGGGAAAGGAGAAGGCAGAGAGTGATCTGTGGCTGTGTGACTCCTCAGCCTCTTCCTGTGGCAGCTCCAGCTCCTGCCATCCGAGGGATGGGGGCTTTGGGCTGCAGGCTTGGGAGTTACTGGGTGAATGTGGGGTTGAACGTGGGGTTTTCCCTGCTGCAGGTGCCGGTTTGTGAGGGAGCAGGACAGGCTGAGCAATGAGTACCCCAACCTGCACTACCCAGAGCTCTACGTGCTCAAGGGGGGCTACAAGGATTTCTTCTTGAGGTGCCAGGTGAGTAGGGTGGCTGTCCCTGCATCCCTGGGAATGTCCAAGGCCAGGTGGGATGGGGCTTGGAGCAGCCTGGCGTAGTGGAAGGTGTCCCTGCCCATGGCAGGGGGTGGAACAAGCTCTTGCAGGTCCCTTTCCAACCCAAACTGTTCCATGATCATTCTGTGATCTCTTTCACACCCAGAGGAGAAATGATAGATAAATATTATGAATCTGTTCATACCCACCTTCTCTTTGGGGCAGAGTGGTTTGGCAGGGGGGCTTTTCCTGCTCTCTGTCTCTCAGTGGGCTGTTCCCAGAGCAGCTTAGCCTGTTCCTTGTCTCAGAGCTGTCTGCCTGTCATAGCTGAAGGGCTTTTCCACTTGTCTCAAGAGTAAAACAGAAGTGGTTTCTGCCCCTTTAGAACAAACCGTCACTCAGAGAAGGGATTTCAGGCTGTTCAGCCTGCTGGGAGCAGGGGAAAAGACAAGACTTGACAGTAATTGCTGAATAATAAATCGAAACCTGAGGTCTTGTACAGTCCTAAACCAGCAAAATTGAAAACCTGAGCTTGGGGTTTGCAGCCTCTAATTGAGACAAGGAAACTAAAAACCACCCCAGCTGTACCCAACACTTCGAGGGTGGGATTTTTCTGTCACTTGGCTCCTGCTCCTGCAGCATTTCCATGGTCCCAGCGCTCCTGGGATCTGTCCTGCTATTCTGACACAAACAGGCCCCAGTCCCTCAGGCCCCCACATTTCCAATTATCCCTGAGATTGCCTTCCTGGTGCATTTTCAGGGAGATACTTGGCCTGTCCATGGCCAGCTGCATGGGGCTGGCATCTCCTTTCCTGTAGGATGGTGGTGCTACCAGCACTTGGAGTTGATGGCAGCAAGCGCTACCAGGGGTTTTGGCTCTCTCTGCGATTGGCTGGCTCCCCTGGGCTGAGGGACACCCGGGGTTTGGGTGGTCCCCGTGGATTTTGGCTTGTCCCTGTGGCTGTCCCGAGGAGGGGGAGGGAGGCCTCAAGGTGGCAGCACGGGACAGCCAACGGCGGCTCCCCGGGAGCCAGAACCTGTCCCGAGGCACAGGGATCATGGAATGCTCTGAGCTGGAAGGGACCCACAGTGGTCATTGTTCCGGACCTTGGCAGGGTCAGCACCCTGCCCCGACCAGCTGAGCTGATCTCATCCTTCCCATCCATGCCATTCCAAGGTGAACAGCACACAGACTCTGTGTGTTGTCTGCCAGGAAATTTGGGATGAGAGGCCCGTACACAAAGCCCTTGCTTTGGCTGTAACCTGAATATCCCTGGGCTTTGTGTGTCTGCCACGGGCTGTGTGTGGGGTGGGGGGTGTGTCCCTGTTTGCTCCAGTGGCTGCTGGTGGTGGGATCCCCACCCTGGTGACACTGAGGTGACCCCAGCTCCTCTCCCCAGAGCTTCTGCGAGCCCCAGAGCTACCGCCCGATGCACCACCAGGACTTCAAGGAGGACCTGAAGAGATTCCGCACCAAGAGCCGGACCTGGGCTGGGGAGAAGAGCAAGAGGGAGATGTACAGTCGGCTCAAGAAGCTCTGAGGGCTGCAGGGACCACAAGGACTGTCCAGCCTGGGGGCTGTGGTGGGAGAGCCACGTGTTCCTGTGCTCCCACCTCCCCTGGGCCATTTCCTCCCTGGGAGCACCTGGACTTCGGCCCTGTGAGCCAGATGCCGGCTGGGAGCTGCCTTCGGATTCTTTTGGTTACGTTGCTTCGTGAAAATGTTGTGGCTTCTTGTGTTGTGTGACACCCCAAAGTGCCTGGGGAGGGTGGGGACAGCCTCGTGTGGCTGGGCTTGGTGGTGTCAGCACTGCCAGGGAATTTTAATGCCTGTTATTTTTTAACTGCTTAATTTTATTTAAATACAGTCAATTGAAGCCAATACCACTGCGGTTGGATCATCTGGATTGTACTTAAACCTTGTTTCTGCTCCAGGGTGACCTGTTGGGGGGTATGGGGGTCATTATTTTTCTCAGTTGCAGCTTTGGTTCTGTGTAGCATTGTGGGGAAGGAAAATGGGAAATATCCCATGGTGGCTCGAGATTCCCACCTGGCCGAGTGCTGCGGGAAGCCTTGGGATCCCATCTAAGGGGAAACTGTTTATTGTTCATAAACATCATGTTCACCTCCTTCAGGTTGTTTTATTTCATAGTCTCTTTTGTTGGTTCTGGAGGAGTTTTTGGGAACTGAGGGGGTCGAGGGGTTGGGTGATCCCAGGATTCTCAGTGGTGTTGCTGCTGCTGAGGCTGAGAGTTGTTCTCCTTATCCTGAAACACTCCCAGAGCAGAGCATGGCTGTGAGGAAGTGTGGGAGGCTGCTCCAACACCCTGGGGGTGGCTGTGGCCACTTCTGTCTGCCGGGAAAGGCAGAAGCAGAATTAATCCGTGAGGGAAGCAGAACTTCCTCAGCAGCATTGGACCCCACAGATGAGGAAGTTCTGGAGTGCCAAGCCCCCAAACTGCTTTGTTGCTGGTTTTGGGGTCATTTCAGCCCCAACTCTTAAATCTGTCCTCCTCACCCACCAACTTCCTGGTGAAACTGGTGCTCCTGGGAAGCGCCACGTGCCTGGGAAATTCCCACTTCACTTTGCATGAGCTCATCCTCTTGTATCCATGTCAAAAAACACTGAAATGGAGGTACCTTGTGTGGAATTTTAACTTGATTTTTTTAAAAACCACTTTCTTAAAATGTGCTGTTAATCCTTTTGCTCCCAAGAGGATTAAACTTGGAATTCTTTCTCACTTAAAAAAAAAAAAAGTCAGAATTTGCTGTTTTCCCTCAAAGCTGAATCCCTTGCAGGGGGAGAGGATGAAATGTTAAATCAGGAGTGGTGGTTACAAATTTCCCCCATTGCCTTGGGAAGGGCTGAGCTCGGGGAAGGGGATGTGAGGTGGGAGGAGGCCACGTGCTGGAGAGTGAGGGAAGGTCTGGGGCATGACCTGAGTGACCCAAACTGCCCTTTGGTCCAGCCCAGCTGCTCAAGCACCAGTTCAGCACCAAAGGGCCAGGCAGGATCTCAGTCCCACTCTGCAATCCAACAGTTGCTCCATGTGAAGCTTTTAAATCCTCCTCCGTGTCCAGAAAAAGCAGATGGAGGTCAGGCCCTGCCTTTCCAAGGTCACTCAGCTGCAGCACAACCCTTACAGCACTCCCTGGTTTACAGCTGCACCTCCCCTCAATCTGCTGTTTTCCCAAACTCCCTGGTACTCAGGAAGATGGATGGAGGTAGGAGGTGTGGCTGTGTCCCAGGAGTGACAGGGAGGAGCCCTGGCCAGGGATTGGGAAGGTCTGTAACTCTTGAGGGGTGGAATGAGACCCCCTTGTCACAGCCCCCCTGATTCTGTGTGTTGGGAGTCCTGGCGCGGGAGAGGGATCCAAACAGGATCCGAACTCTGTCATCCCCAAACTAATAGATTGTTGTGGCCAAAGGGAATAAAGTCCTAAAACTCCGAACTGTTGACTCCACTTGTCCTTGCAGCAGGGCACGGATGAGCTGCTCGGTGTCACTGGGGTGGTGGAAGAAATGCAGGCTGGTGTGCTTTTCACATTGTGTCTTTGCTCATTGCTTCCAGGATAAATTTCCAGGGAAGCTGTGGCTGTCCCTGGATCCCTGGAAGTGTCCCAGGCCAGGCTGGACAGGGCTTGGAGCTGCCTGGGACAGTGGGAGGTGTCCCTGCCATGGCAGGGGTGGCACTGGATGGGCTTTAAGCTCCCTTCAACCCAAACCATTTTGGGCTTCCATGATCAGGCTTCAGCCACCTGAGTGTCAATGCTGTGTGTTCCCATCATTCCATGGCTGCTGGGGACAGTCACAGCTGGCTTTTGGCCGAGGATCCTGGTCTGTGCTGGAGTTTTTTCCAGGAGGGCACCTGAGAGGGCCGTTGTGTCGAGGATGTGACGAGCAGGTGGCCAACAATGGGGTCAGCATTAAAAGCTTCCTTGGCCGTACAGCCCTGCGCCTCCAAAGCCACAGGAGGCTCCAGCCCAGAACGGGGTGGGGTTTCTTTCCCCCTGCCCTCCATCTGTCACCCTTAAAACTGATGTTGAAAGCAGCTTAAACCTTCATCAGAGCGCCTCAGGGCTCGGAGTTTCCTCCCATGCTGCATTACCTTTGTGGCCTAAAAGGCCTCTCGTTCTTCGCCTTTTGGGGCTAATAAAGGCCAGCTGCAAACGGCCGGCTGCCCTGCAGGGCCAGCAGCTCCTGGATCCCCTTGGGAATTGTGAGTGGGTGTTGGACATCCCTCCAGTGCTGCCTCAGTGGTGTTTGGACTGCCTTAGAAAGAGGGAAAGGGTGATTTTAGCCATAACCAGGCAATTCCCTGGTTTTAAATCCTTCTGCAGCTTTTCTAACAAACGTGTCTTTGGCTTTCTGCCTCCTCTGCTTTCTTTGTGCAGCAGTGCTTCCCAGGCCTCTTGGAGCCTGTTCCCATATCCCTGCTCCTTTCCCACATCCCTGCCCCTGCCCTGCCCACTCCCAGCCCCTGCAAACCCCAAACTTGGAATTTTCTGTAGTTATTTGTCCAGTGAAGCTGCCCCACCTGAGGCTCTGCCAGGCCAGGAGGCATTATCCCACCTGGAGGCAGCACAGAGTGAGAATTGGGAAAGGGCAAAGCAGGATCTCTGGAGGGCTTGAGTGCTGCTGCTTTGAGCTGAGACACAGGTTCAAATCATTGGGTAAAATTCACTAAAATTCCCCAACAAGCCAAGCTCCTGCAGGTTTGCAAGCAGCGCTGCTGGATGTGTCGGGCAGTGGCCGGGAGAGTTCTCTTGCTCCAAAGCTGAGAGATTTGGCAGCGAGAAGAGACAGAAGGAATTGCCTCGGAAGGACTCTTGGCTGTACCTCGGTGAGTTGATGTTTTCTGAAGGGGACTCACGTGGCTTTGCTGGGCAGAAGCCGCTTTGTAAGAAAATCATTGGCTTCTTGTCCTGGCAATGGCTTTTAGTGCCAAGTGTGACTAAACTGGCTCCTGCAGAGCTGCTGCATGGGCAGCAGTGCCCCAAAATTCCTGGAAATGTTGGTACCAGGATTGGGCCAGGCTGCCAGTTGGGTTTCCATGGGGCTGGGGCTGGGTGGTGACTGCTCCCACAAGGACATTCCTGGGGCTGTGCCACAGCCCAGTGCCCCATGATCCTCTCCTGGATAGGTGATCCTGCTGTGCCATGGCCCACCTGCCCTGCCTTGGCCTCATGGCCTGAGCCCTTCTCCAAAGCCTTGGGCACAGTTGGATCCTGTCCCTGCACAGGAGCTGGGGAGGGCGAGGGGACAGTCCCGGCTCCCAGCAGAGCCTCTGTTCCCCAGGGATCCCCGGGAAGGAGTGGAGGCTGCCAGGCGCGGTGGAAGGTCCTTGTTAGAGGTCACAAAATCCCGGCAAAGCTGGAAAGGAAGCTAATCTCCTGCTGTCGAGCCAAGCTCCGGGCGGGCTGCGGGAGGCTCCCGTGCAGTGCCAGCCCCGGGCCTGGCAGCGGCTCCATGTCCCTGTCCCAGCGCCCGTGGGCAGCCCTGGGCTGAGCCCCCGGTCCCTCCGTGCTCCGAGGGGCTGAGGCTGCTCTGGGCTGAGGGATCCAAGATGCAGCGGCACCCCCGGACTCAGGGGGTGGCACAGAGCGTCTGCTCTGCCTCAAGGAACGATGGCTTCCCTCAGCAGTGCCCTGCTCTCCTCCCTGAGGGGACCAGGCTGCGTTCAGCCCCTGTCCCCGATGCAGTGGTGCCACCAGATCCACCTCTGGCACCAAGGCCACGCTGCCAGCACCGGCCCCGGGCACTGAGGCAGTGGGGGAGTGGGCAGGGGCTGCACCTCCGGGGTCTTCCTCACCTGAAATACCTCCCTTGGAGGGGGAAGTGCGGGTGGGTGTGCAGGGAGGCAGCCCAGGGAGCCCCTCCATGTCCCATCCAGGCTTTGCCCCTCAGCTTCGCCTGCTGCAGAGGGGCCAGGGCTGCTCTCAAGGGCACTTGAAGGCCCTCAGGCACCTCTGGAGAAGGGATGGCACTGAGACACCCACCAGGGCCAGGGAGGGTCTGTCTCTGGGATTTATCTGCTTTAGGGCCACAGCCCCAGTCGGGGAGGGCTGGCTCGGGGCTGTGTCTGCCGCGGACATGGCCCCGGCTGTTGGTGTTGGATGAACTCTCCATGTTTGCTGGGGCTTAGGGCTCGAGCAAGGAGCTGTAAAAAGGGAGAACAACATCAAAAGCACAAAGTGGAAGGAGGCCAAGAGGAACGTGGCCAAGTGCTCTTTCCTTCTTTCTCTTTCGCTCCGTGAGGGAAATCCCCAAGCCTGTGGCACATCCCTGTGCCAGACGTGGCCCCGACGGCCACGGCTCTGCCACCACGGGGCCACGCGACACAAACGGCCCCGAGGGGGCTGGGGGGGCTGAGCTGGGGGAGAGGGGCCCAGGGAGGAGCTCCTAATGGATCCAGGATAGAACTGGGCTGGAGCTCCCACCGTACTGCAGGATTGTCCATATGGCGTGGCTCTGCCACTGCCTTTGGTGGCAGGGGCAGGTGGGACCCTGGCGGAATGTGCGCGGTGCTGGAGGGGCTCTGCGGCTGATCCCAGAGTCTGCCTTGAGGGAATTGAGCAGGGCAAGGAAGGAGATGGCAGCTGCTCTGCGGGGAGGAGATCAGTGGGTGCAAACACCCCACAGGCAGCCCCTGCCAGGTGCCACAGGAAGGCACAACCCCAGCGCTCGTCCCTGTGACCTCCTCACCAGGATTCCTGCCCCAGGCAGCTCAGGAAACCCACAGGGGAGCCCTGGAGCTGGCGGTGGGTCGGGAAGTGTGGCTGGCACTCAGGGTGACCCGGCAGCTGCCCCATGGGGTGACCCGCATGGGGTCAGGGCTCTGTGGCACCCAGCATGGGGCAGTGGGGGCTCCCCAAGGAGCTGCGGCCCTTTCTGGGCACAGGCTCCCCATGGCAGGAGGTGGCCGTGCCCTCTCTGTCCTGAGGGCCCCGTGCCCTGGGAGAGGGCAGAGGAGGTGCCGGGCTTTGGGCCGTGCCCTGGGAGCAGCCCCGGGCAGCCGCAGTGCTGTCAGTGCCATAATGATCAGGTGCCAGCTCTGTCCCCGCTCCAGCTCTGCTTCCTCCTCCCACCGTCCTCCTCCTCCCGGGGCTGGGCAGCCCCAGAGGCACAGCTGGGCCCAGGCAGCGCCCTGACTGCCACCAGCCACTGCAGCCCTTGGCACATGGGCTGGGGAGCAGGGCTGTGCTTTGGGAAGCAGAGCTGTGCTTTGGGGAGCAGAGTGTGCTTTGGGGAGCAGGGGTGTGCTTTGGGGAGCAGAGCCACACTTTGGGAAGCAGCATGACAAAGGATTCAAACCCACTGAACCAGTTTGGTGAGCGCCGAGGTCTGTGGGGGAATGTTGTGCTCATGGGAACTCTCCCAGCATCACCACGGTCCCAGGAAATGTGGGGTCTGCCCTGGCAGAGCGACCCCAAGTGAATTTGGGGCTGTGTTTGGGGCTCTCCTGGGGGCAGGGCTGGTGTCCTGTGTGTGGAGGGCATGAGTTAGGCCCCCCTGCAGCATGAGCAGGTGCCACAAGCTCCGCACTGGGAACAACTGGGAGCATCCCCACAGCCCCACAAATCCAGAGCCCCTCAGCTGCTCCTCTCCCCTCCATCCAATGTGGGGGAAACTGGGCAGGACATTTGAGCATCTATCTGTTGGAGCGAGTGCAGAGGAGGCTATCAAGGTGATCAGAGGGATGGACCAGCTCCCCTGCAAGGAAAGACTGAGAGAATTGGGATTGCTCCGCCTGGAAAAGAGAAGCTTTGGGGTGACCTAACTGGGCTTTCCAGTGCCCGAATGAGCTACAAGAAAGATGGGGAGGGACTTTGGACAGGGGCCTGGAGTGACAGGATAGGGGAATGGCATTCTCTTCTCCAGGCTGGACACCACAGCTCTCCCAGCCTGTGTCCATCGGAGAGGGGCTCTCCTCACCTCCAGTGTGGCCTGTCAGGAAGCACTCCTGCTCCTGCCTTGGCCAGGGAAGCAGAGCTCAGCGGGCAGAGCCATCCCTCAGGGCACTGCCTGACACTGCCAGAGCTGTCCCTGGGCAGCAGAGAGAGCTCCCAGCCCGGGTGTGCTCTGGGGTACGTGCGCACACACACCGCCCCCGCTGCAGCTGTGCACGATGTCTTGGGATCCTGCTGTGCTTGTTCCCATTCCCAGCTGCTCCCAGCTGACCCTTTGGCTGGCTCTGGTGCTGGTGGGACCCGTGGAGCTGTTCACAGTGTGGTTTTTGTCCAGGAACCCTCTGCACCAGCAGGGACTTGGGGTGCCAGGGCTCTCTGCACTCCCTGCGCCTCAGCACAGACCTCACTCTGCAGCCAGGGCCTGTTCCCAGGGGATTTCACCCCAGATCCACCTCAGGCAAGATGTGATCCATCATTTCAACCCAACTCCTGTGCCGTCATCCAGCCCCGCCGTGGGGTTTGAAGCGAGAAGGGCTTGCTCTCAGCTGCACCAGCGCTCACTCAGGAGATGGGGCAGCGGGACATTCCCTGCAACAGCAGCAGCTGTTTGCACAGCCAACGTGTGTCCGTGGCCTAGGAGACCGTCTCCTGCCTGGAGACCTGACAGTGGGAATAAAGACGTCGGCAGCCCGGAGACAAAGGCACGATTGTTGCGGCCACAGCCCGGGGAGAGAGGCCGCTCTCAGCGTCCCTGGGCGCTGCCAAACAGCAGCTGGAGCTGTGGAAAACAATTCCCCAGCACCCCTCTCGGCACCGGGAACCTCCCGGCAGCTGGACCTGCTCTGAGCACAGAGCCCACCTGGCACCGGGAGCCCAGCCGGACAGCAGGGCCCGGGGTCGGGCTGAGGGAGAAGCCGGGCTTTGCCTCAGGGTGCTGATGGAATTGTCCAGCAGTGCCTCACAGGAATTTCCCGTGGGTTTCGCTGGGTGCCGGCTGGCCCTGGGCTGTGCCGGCCCTCGGGCCGTGAGGCAGACAGCAGCCACAGCTGAGGGCTGCATCGCCTGTCCCCGTCCCTCTGTGCCAGCTGGGCCCGCCCGGAGCCTCCACGCTGCTCCTGAGGGCCCGGAGCCTCCACGCTGCTCCTGAGGGCCCGGATGGGCCCGTGGAGGCTCAGCGCTGCCCTTTGTGTGATCCAGGCGGCCTGCAGGAGGGACAGGGGGCTCAGGGACAGGGTGGGTGTTCACAGCCTCTTTCCCTGGGAAGGACAGGGGCCTGAGGGACACGGTCGGCATTCACAGCCTCTTTATCCTGCAGAACTGCTCTGGCTCCACTGGGCTGAGAGCCCTGCCAGCTGCGGATCCCTGTGGATCATGGCCCCGGGTCCCTCTGTGCAGCAGTCTGGGAGCACTGCGGGGTTCAGGTGAGTGACAGAACCTTGGTCACCCTCTCCTGGGAATGCCACCCCTCACACACTTCTGCCTGCAGAGCATCTCCCAGCAGCTCTGCCCCTGCTCCAGCATGGCCCCGAACTGCCCCGAGCTTGGCTGAACACAGGGAATTTGCAGCGGCCTGGGCATTTCCTACCCATGAAGCAGGAGCTGAAGCCAGAGCCAGGTGCTCCTGGGCTGCCCCTTTTCTCCCCAGGATGGATGCAGGAGCTCCACTTGTCAGGATCACGTTTGTGCAGAGCCAGGGCCAGGGCTGGAGCCGTGCCTGGGCGCTGTCCCGGGCAGGAAGCTCTGGCTGCTGCACACATTCACACCCTCCTGCTGCCGGGGGGATGCAGCGAGAGAGCCTGAAGAAAACATGAAGCATTTTGTTAACAGCCCTTAAAGCAGCTTCCTCCCCCATTCTGCTTTTGGCTGAAGCCAAGGAGGAGCTATCCTGCCTTGCTGAACACTCCGATGGCAAAACTGGGCTTCTGATGCTTTTTCTTCCTCCTGGAAGTGCTGAGGAGATCCTTGCCAGGCCCTTTCTCCTCCCTCACCACAGGACAGCCAGAAGAGTCTTTTCTTTCACTGGGATGATGTTGCTATTGACAAAAGTGTGTAGACACCCACCCACTCATAAATAACTCGGTTATTGCCAAACAGAGCTGGGCTTTGCCATAATTCCCTGTGGATCTGTGCTGTGGTGAGTGTTGTTCCTCTCTCCAGCAGACCGGGCCCATGCAAAGCTGCCTCTGCAGCTGATCCCAGGCTCAGTTCAGTCACGGGCTCAGGATGCTGGGAGAGTCCAGTGCAAGACGTTTTAATCAGCCCAGGAGAAGCTGTTCCAGCAGAAAAGAACAAAACGGTTCAGCACTTCACAGCCTGGCTGTGTGAGCAGGGACGCTCAGTCTGTAACCCTTCGAGGAGCCCAGGAGACACAAGGATTTCCCATCTTCTCCCCCCATCACAATCAGGGCCCTGGGGCACTCCCCTGTTTCATCAGACTTCCTGCAAGAAGAAATTCAATATTCAATTAACAGCAGCCAAAATTGGTACCAGTGGGGTTATTTCAACAGCGGTGCATGATCCTTTGTGGGGTCTGTATGCCAGAATAGACAAACTGGGCAGAAGGCGCTTTTTGGCAAATCCTGAGTGTTTCTCCCACAAGTAAATCATGGAATATCCTGAGTGGGAAGGGACTCACAAGGACCATCGAGGCCAGCTCCTGGACAAGGGATGCTCAAGGTGGGGACAAGAGGTGCAGGGGTGAAAGGCCTGATCTCTTTAGAAGTGTGGGGTTTGGCAGCATCCGGAAACCCTTCCTTTGACCCTGCTGGGTGTTCCTCCAGCCCCACATCTCCCGTGGCACACAGGACTGTGCAGTGGGGAGCAGGACCTACCATGGGCACCCACAGGTGACAGAGAACAACATCATCTACTCATTTTCAAACCCATGGCAGGGGGTGGGAGGAGATGAGTTTTAAGATCCCTCCCAACCCACAGCATTCTGGGATTCCATGGTTCCATGACTCCATGAGGAAACAATAGCAGCAATCCCTCCTGCACGTGGTTATGGAGATGTATATGCATAAAATGGCTATTTTACGCTGTCTCTTTGTTTAGCAGCTTTAACTGCTTCAGAATTAATGGCCTGTAAAGATTAGAACCAGACGGAACCGCTGCGAGGCTCAGCTGAAGCAGCTCCTCCTGGGGGCTGTGGTGAAGCTCTGCACAACATCACGGTGCCATCTTGGCTGTTTGGTTCCATTTCCTACACTGTCCTGGCAGGAAAGAAAAGATATATTTTTTATGAATATCAGTGTTTGCAAATATGCTGATTGTTTTCAGCTCGTTGCATTCCCGGTGACAAATGAATAGCAGCAAACAGCAAGCCCCCCATCCGTGCCTTTTTTGGGGTTGAGCAGGCAGTCGTGGATGCTCCAACCCTTCCTAAGAACAGGCTTCCTTTTCCTGAGCTATTCTTGCAGTTTGGGCCTGATTTTCCTCTCTCAATGGAGCCTGTCTGTTGTCAGCTGCCAGAGGACAGATTATCTCCCTGCTCTCTGTGCCAGAGTGTCCTGGCTGGGAAGCCCCAAGGGATTACCATGGGATAATTTGGTAATAAATAGCCATATTTGTAATATTTGGTTACAAATCACATCCTAATGCGCTTTAATAATGGGGTGTGTTTACCATGCAGACACAGAATTTCTCTTTCATCACAAACCCTCCAAGATTTCTTCTATCTTTTAATCTAATCCTCGAGAAACCTTGGACACGATCCTTACTCCTTACTTTCATCAGGCTGCCAAATTCTGTTGTTGGTTCTCTTCTCCCAGACCGGAGCTCGACTTGGCGGCGGCACATGGAGAGTTTGGTACAGGACCCTGTCAGCAGAACCATCAGCAAAGGAAAGAGGTATACATTTTGCTTGCAAGGTGCCTGGGGTGAAAGAAGAGCATTGGGAACCTGCAGGAGCTCCGCTGGTCCTGGTTCCTCAGATCTCACCAGCTCCAGCCCTTCCAGTCAGTGTTGGTGCTCCATGGAGGACCTGGGGGTGTTAGTGCTGGAATTTCAGTTTCTGAACAGGTAAGGGAAGTGTCTTTCAGTGTTTCTTTGTTTTATCTCCTATTTCGTGGTAGGGTTTAAAGCTGGTGAGGTTTAAAGCTCCTCTGGCCCAGCCAAAAGGTGAAAAAAGAGTCACCTTTGCTAAAATACCTGAGTGCATTTGTGGAGGCAGCGAGTCTAGGCTTTAATTAACACAGGGCAGTGCAGCCATAATTACACTCATGGATTTTGCAGTGAAGAGGGAAATCAGGGCCACTGCTGCCCTTCTGTGCCCTTTCCCTTGAGCCCAAGGCCTCGGCCACATCCCAGAGCTGCTGGAAGAGCCTGTCAGCAGTTCTCCAAGCAGGCCCTTTCCTTGTGCTGCATCACCCCTGCTTCAGTGCCCTTTTTGCCCCTCTCCTGTCCCGGGCAGCTCACCTGGAGGAGTCAGGGCTGTCCCTGTGGAGGCAGGGCAGGAATGCGGTGTCACCGCAGGGATGGGCTGGTGGGAGCCCTGGAGATGCCGCAGGGACACGCAGAGCTCACACCTGTGGGAATGGATGCAGCTCTGCCCTGAGGGACACACGGAGCAGCAGGGAGGGGAATCCTGGTGCTCCATGTGCTCAGTGGGTGCATCCTGGTGATCCTGAGGGGGAATTCTGCCCCTCTGCCCCTGTGCTCAGGTGAGCCCCACCTGCAGAGCTGCCCCAGCCCTGGGCCCAACAGCACAAGGAGCTGGAGCTGCTGCAGAGAGTCCAGAGGAGGCCCCGGAGCTGCTCCAGGGCTGGAGCCCCTCTGCTCTGGAGCCAGGCTGGGAGAGCTGGGGGTGTTCCCCTGGGGAAGAGAAGGCTCCAGGGAGAGCTCCGAGCCCCTGGCAGGGCCTGAAGGGCTCCAGGAGAGCTGCAGAGGGACTGGGGACAAGGCGTGGAGGGACAGGACACAGGGAATGGCTCTAAACTGAAGAAGGGTGGATTTCAATGGGATATTGGGAAGGAATTCCTGTGAGGGTGGGGAGGCCCTGGCACAGGTGCCCAGAGAAGCTGACCCTGGATCCCTGGCAGTGTCCAAGGCCAGGCTGGACAGGGCTTGGAGCAGCCTGGGACAGTGGGAGGTGTCCCTGCCATGGCAGGGGTGGAATGGTATGATCTTTAAGGTCCTTTCCAGCCCAAGCCATTCCCATTCCATGATCAGGAGGAGAGGCTGGAAGCAGTAGGGTTGTGAGGCTGCAGAGCTCAGATTCTCAAGCCCTGGTGGGACCCACCAAGCGCAGGCTCATTCCAGCTGCTTTCCCCATCCCGCTTTTGCAAGAGCCGTGTCCCCGTTTGAGAACCTGTGAGCAGTTCCCCTGACTTAACAAGCTCTGTTGCAAACCTACACTCATTCATTAATGCTCAGGCTGTTCTTATTCCATCCCCTTTTTAATAACACACACTCTCACCAGTGCTTATTTGGGATGACTGTGGGCAGGTTTTGAAAGCAGATATAGGCTTTGCAAAACACTCATTATGGCTGTGGCTCATCCTCTCAACCCAGAAATTGCATCTTCCCCCAGTGCCCCAAATCTGCTTCCATTTGCTGAAGCAGCAATTTGACATTGAAGTCGGTTGGTTCCTCTCAGTGGTTTCACATTTGACATCTCAGGTTTCCCAAAGAATTTGTTGCAGACTAATGTTTAATTGTGCTCTGGTAGGGTGACAGCTCGAGTTTAGCAAAAATACTGCTAATGTTCAGATCTGGAATAATTTAATTCAAAAGCAGATGCTTTCCCAAAGGAATGGATTTATTTAGATACTAATTTTAGGGAAATGCTTGGGCTGGTTACAAGCAGCACTACACTGTCAGCATGTAAAGCTCTGTGCAGCGTGTTCCTGACACTTGTGACAAACTGATTATCCCTAATTCTCCCTTCCAAAGACTCCATGGCCAAGGAGAGGAGACAACAGCCATTAGAGCCTGTTCTCAGAGGGAGGAGAATTAATTCACTGACTTTGAAAACTGCTCTGAGGCCAACTCTGACAGAAGTCATCCATTAACAAAAAATGGGAGCGATGTCCACATGGGACATGACTTCAATCAGATTCGCTTCCCAAAACTCCCTCTGCAATAAGAGATTCAAAGGTTCTCTGCTGGCTAAAATCAAGCACTATGAAGGCTTCCAAGTGCTCTCCTAGCAGGATTGGGAAGTTGTCCTGGCCTCATCCGGGTTCAGCTGTGGTTTACAGAAGCCACAAGCCCCATCTGCAGGGTTTTCGGCTCGGATTTTAGCTAAAATCTGTTATCAGTGATTTTGTAATGACATGGGCCTGGGAGAACTGCACACAGCAAAGGCTTCTCCTGTGAGGAGGAGAACTCCAGTAACTCTTCCATGGACTGTGGGTGCTCCTCTTGGAAGGAACAGCCTGAAGGTCACCCTCAGGGATGTGCTGAGACACCTTAAATGCCTTGTGCCCTCTGTCTGGGCACTGAATGACCCCACAACTTCCCAAACTCCTTATTGCCTCTACAGCTTCTCCTGTTACCTCCATTTCAGGTTGAACCCATCCCATGTACCCTCAGCGAGTCTGTGGCTCACAGGTCTCGAGCAAGCCCAGAACTTGGGCCAGCTGGGGACCAGACGATGTGCTCCCGAGCAGAGCCTGCACTGTGCGTTTCATTAGGACGTGTAATGACCTTTGGGGATTGGTTTTAATTTGGGAATGAATCCTTGAGTCACCCAGGCTGCCAAGCCACCATCTCCCCCACTTTCACATGGCATCTTGATGTCCTGAGGGTTTGCTTGTCTGTCGCCAGTGCCTTCATCTCTGCCTGACACGAGTTAATTGCCACAGCGCTCTCTGATCTTCACGACTCTCTTGTCATCTTCCCCACTCCTTCTCCAGGAGCCTTTTCCCAAGCCTGCTCTGCCTGTACGATTCCCGGTGCAATGACTGATGCTGGCACTGAACACCTCTATTTATAGATGTCTTTAGCACTTATTTCTTTATCGCTTACTTTGCGTGGCATTTCATGCCCTTCATTTTCCCAGCTGCCACAAACCTTCTTCAGATCGAATAATTTGGGAGTAGTTCGGACAAGGGGGTCTCTGATCCCTTCAGAGTTTGTTTTCCTCCCGTTAAAAGCAGTTTTAAATGCAGACACCACTCCACATCTGAGTGCTGCTGTTAGGGATTCATTCAGTTTACCAAAAACTTGAAAATTGCTGAATTGGGCTGTTTGGTTGCCTGGATCCTTGGCTGGTGGATGCTTCCAATTACAATCAATTCACAGAGGAGGGGGCCTAAATTTTCCTTAATTCCTGCCTGTCTGCTGCCCTGCTGTTTTCTGTGATAAATCCTCTTGGCTGCAAAAATTAAAATGCCACGATAATACTTAAGATCAGTTGCCAATAGCCTCCTCTGCTGGGCCCTAAGACCTGCCTGCTCTCCCCAAAGGCTGTTTTATCTCGCAAAAGCCTGGGAAGGGGTTGTCTCTCAGTCTTTTTGCTCTGCCATTGCTCAGACTTCCTAGTTTTCTGCCTTTTTTGAATTTCAAAGCCTGCCAAGATTTTTTCCCCTCGGATTATCATTATTTTCCATGCTTTGTATGAACGAGTTGTATTCCTATTCCAAGCAACTGCAGCACATTCAACTCCCCCCTCCGCCCCCCTTCCTTAAAGCCGCTCATTTTTGGGAGATGAATAAGAATTTAAATGGGAATTCTCCCCCATAGTACTGAGAGCTGCTGTCATTTCCCCCAGCTCTTGTGTCTTTTTAAAGCAAGAGCAGAAAGAGATGTAGAAAAATCATGGCAGTTTGTGGCCTTTGAGCACAAGCTTTGGATATTATCGGCATTTTTTTTCCTCCTGGCAATGATGGAATTTCGCAATCAGGTCTCCAGGTCTGTTGTGGAGTCCCAAGGGAAGAAATTGCCTTCTAGAGCCTGTGTTTATGTTGTCTCTTCCAGAAAGCTAGGGTTTAACAACATGGTGATTTAATTAGATGACAGATTGAGTTTCATCCTTCGGCATTTTCAGGCAACTTTTAATTCCACCGTCAGCCCCCCTCTGGTTTAGCTCGAATGGGAGCAGCTCTGCTGCAGCCGTGCATGCAGCGTGTGCTGCACTGTCGCTTTGCTCCTTGGGCCCAGTTTCTGCAGCTCCAGCCTCATCCCAGCCACCAGCTTCCTTCTTTTCCTACTCCAGCTTCAGATGTGAGACAATTCCTCGGAGTTCACCGCTCTGCCCCAGCTTCAGGGGTGAGCTGATTCACTCTGCTCTGCTTTGGCAGCCAGGGCCTGGGAGCAGAGGCAGGAAACTTTTCCAACTGCAGCCTGAAAGCCATCTCGGCAAGGGCAGGTTTGAATGGTGTGGAAGGTTCACATTCCAGGGCTGTGGAGCTGGGTGGGATTTGTTACCTGGGCTGAGGGGCTGCCAGGGACAGGGACCAGCTCTGGCTCCTCAGGCGAGTTCAGAGGAGGCCACAGAGCTGCTCCGAGGGCTGGAGCCCCTCGGCCCATGGCAGGGCTGGAATGGGATGATCCTTAAGGTCCCTTCCCAGCCAGACCAGTCTGGAATTCTCTGTTCAAGCAGGGCTGAGCTCTGCCCTTGCTGCTAAGGTGACACTGCCTTTAATCCACACAGAGACCTTGTTTCTAGCCTGAAAAGGTGTTTTTCATGCAATTTTCCTGTGCAGCTCATATTTAGAGCTGCAGCATCTGCATGAAAGCCACACACTCTTTATTTGCATACCCGAGCTGCTGAGTGTGCAGAACAGGACCAGCAGTGGCTGCACAGCTCAGGGTGAGCATCACACGTGTCCTTCCCAGCCCACATGTCCTTCACAGGGTGCATGCTAATGGCCTGCCTGCCCAAATTGAAAATAAACAATAGAAAATGCCCTGGGAATTCTTCAGGCAACCAGAGTGTCTTCAGACATCTCTGGGAACCAGGGGAACTTCAGGAGAGTCAGGGATCTAAAGTGGCATTTCCAAAATCAGACTTGGGCACTGCTGTACCTGGAGAGTCCCGACTTCTGCCCTGGCTGGGCGCAAGGGGAACAACGTGTTAGAGATTTAAGAGAAGAAAGATGAAGAGTAATGGAACTATTGGAACACAGATGAGTGATGCAGGAAATATATATAGAAGGTACAGTCTTTCCAAAGGTGATTCCCACAGCACACTGCAAGGAACTTGGAGATTCAGGAGAGCTCACCCATGGAAGAGAGCAGAGCACGTGGTGAGATACGAAGAGATCGGCCAACTCAGGAGAAGAAGGAAGGTCAGAAATGATGTGATGGAACCAGAGCAAATTCTGAATGGCCAAGAGAAGAAGCAGCAGAAAGCCTAAATTTTGTTGTTTTTGTTGTAACACAAAAACAGGAATTGGAAGGCCAGGACCATTACCCTCTGTAACCTGTAGCCACAAGGAAGTGCTGCCCCTGGCTTAGGAGGACTCAGAAAGGGAATGGACTGTTGGGTCCCAGGATTGTCCAGAATAGCCCTAAGGAGTGGTACGGGAAGTGTGTGCTACGGAAAGTGTGTGCTGTCCTAGAGCTCCAAGCAGCCCAGGAGGAGACTCAGGTGAGGAGATCACCCCCGTTTGGGCTGGCCTTGCCTGTGCCTGGCCCAGCACACTTGGCCCAGCACACCTGGCACAGCACACATGGCACAGCTGTCCCCAAACACAAGGTCCCATGCCAGGTGTGGCCTTTGGTTGCCTTTCACAATTCCCTTGTTTTGTCCCAGCAGGTCTCACAGCAGGGTCCTGGAAATCCTCTGGACATCGTGTCCTTCGTCTCAGCACCCTTGGGCCTCCTCTCCCAACCTGCAGATGAGTGGTCAGAACTTTGCCCTCTGCTGCTCTCTGCACCTCATCTTGTACCTGCTCATCTGAGGAAGGAGAAGTAAGTGGAAACCAACCCAGGCCCTGATCACTGACACACTCTCCTTGTCAGTGAAGGGTATGACTTGCACAAAACTTCTTGCAGACCCTCAGGGCCTGATGGAGAGGGCTCTCTGCAGATGGCTTTTCCCCAGAACAGTTGTCTTCTGTCTCATCAGGCAGCTTTTGTCAGTCCTGGTTACATGCTCCGTCTAGTTCGGGCTGGGAGCTCCTCAGGGCCCGAAGACCTCTCACCCTCTCCTGTCCCCCGAGTGTCCTGTGCACCAGAAGCAGGACAGAAATAGCAAATCCCCATCGAAGTGATCAGGAGTAATTTGGGAGCTGTGTGTTTCACACAGCAAGGAAGAAAACATCCATGGCTGCACCAGAGAGAGCTGCACCGAGTGGAGAATGTCACAATCCCCTCTGTCCCCCACTTGGGAGTTTGAGGAGAATAATTTGATTGAAAGGCAAATCCTTTAATCTGCAGATATAAATCAGCAGAGTGGCAGAATTGCTTAGGATGGAACATATCATATAGGGCATGTCCTGTATGTCTTTTCCCTTTGAACAACCACAGGCCCTCCAGCTGTTAACCTATTTATAAAAGGTAACTTAAGGCTACGCGCAAACTCCTGACGACATTTCATTCTGTCATTACAGCACAGATTCAATTTTTCTGCCTCAGAATAATTGGGCTGGGTTTATGGAGGCCCAGGCTAGAGCGGAGATCAGCTCTGATACTAAAAGCCCTCTCCAGAGGAGCAGGATGAAGCCCTCCAGAAGGCCAGGCTGCCCTGTGCTTCCCAGGACAAGGCTCTGCTTGGAGAAAGAACGATGCAAATATCAGCTACTGCATTATGGCAAGCCCCTGCAGGTTCTCCTCTTCCCACAGGACAAATCCCAAGCTCCCATTCCTGTGCTATGTGTGGGAAGTGTTTTCTGGGGCCACAGAGCTCTTGGCAATGGAGCTCACTGCCCCAGCCTCAGTGCAGCCCCACAGCCACCTTCCTCCTCCTCTTCTTCCTCCTCCTCCTCCTCTGTGGCCCCACACCAGGTTACAGCTGACGGAGAGATCCCAGATCGGGAGATCACGGGGTGTGCCAGCTGCAAGGCAAATCCCATGACCAGTCAGAGAGCCTTGACAGGTCTCTCGGATGGCAGGGATCCCTGGCCAAAATTCTATGCCTTCCATTGTGCTGGAGTCAGCTTTGATGAGCAGAACAGCCCTGTCTGGCTGGGAAATGTCTGCCAGTGACCCACAATGCTTTTGTTGTCTCCGGAGCAGCGTCCTGCCTCAGCGAGCACTTACCTCTCCTTGCATCCCTGACCGATGATAGGGGAGTGACGAGAGCAGGGCTGTTTTGTAAGAGTATTCAAATTCTCCAAGCTGCTTACAGGCATTCATTCATTTTCAAAAGTGAATGAACTGAAATTTCCTGAAAATTAGTCTGTTGGGTGCTGCTCCAAGTGTGGAGGCAATTCCGTGCTCCACTCAAATCCTTTCCAGATCTGGATCATGAGTTTTTCTTCTCGATAAGAATTCAGGTCTATTACTTACTGACTGCACTGCTGGGCACTCATTTTGGGATGTGACCCCTCCACGGGCTCTGCTGCAGTTCCAGAATGAGTGAGGGATGTGAGGAGTGACAGCTCAGCCCTCGGCAGTACCGCATCCCTGCGGAGCCTGGACAGAGCCCGCAGCACTGCCCCTGTCAGGCACCCACCTTTGGCTATCACATCCTGGGCTTGGAGCAGGGAATGACAAACTCTTGCAGGAAAGCTGCCCAGTTCATTACTGTTTATCTCCAACACTTGTGCTGTCAGTGCCCCAGAATTGGCTGTGTCACCCAGCGTCCTTCATTTGCACCGGCTCCCATCAAAGCCGTGACAAATGAGCGTTCCCCAGATGGAGCTTTCCCCTTCCAGCTCTCCCAGTGCCCACAGGTGACTCACCCAGCACGGGTCAGACCCACGCTGAGAGCAGCCTCAGTGCTGGCCTGCCTCACCTGCCCTGCTGGGCTAATGGGGCTGGCCAGGAGTGACTCCTTAGGGAGATGAGCCGGGTCCTTTCCCTTTTCCCCAGCCACTTTCACTGTCTGGCTTGATGAAAGGGCAGAGCCGTTGCCTAAATGCCTTCTCTCCCACCAACAACCCCAGCAAACAAACTCCCCCTTTGCTGTGACAAGGGCAGACACACCTGTGGCGCCTCATAGATTTTGTCTGCCTTGCACTGAGGACATTGGTTCATGCTGCCCTCTCCTCCAGGCCACACGGGGATGGAGAGGACTGGGAGTCTGGAAAAGCAAGTGGAGAAGTAGGTTATATTCTTTAGAGGGACAAACAAAGATAAAGGAGATGCTTTGAATTTTTGCATAGGGGAAGTATGTGAGGAGGCAACAAATGGAGTGTGGCCTGAAATTGCTCCCAGGAAGCAGAGAATAGATTTCAGATTTTAAGCTAAACCAAGGACGTTTCATATTAAACAGTGCCCTGGGAAGCCACACTAAGCTTGGGTAGAATAATAAAGTAGCTATGAGTTCTTCTGGGCAAGGCTGGTAAAAACGGGGACAGCTAAGAGGACACATCAATCAGTTGTTCACCTAGGAAGAGGCCCAGCTGGGATTTCATTGATTATTTTTTTCATTGATTATCTTTCTCATTGATGATCTTTATATTGATGATTTTTGAGGAGTTACAAGAATTCATCTGTGTGGAGGATAGAGGTGCAGCTCATATTATATAATATCCTTCCTTCCTTCCTTCCTTCCTTCCCTCCTTCCTTCCCTCCTTCCCTCCTTCCGTCATTAGAACCAGATGAGCTTTAAGGTCCCTTCCCAGCTGTTCTGTGACTTATTTGGTTTCCTGGAAGGAAAACCCACGGGTGTAGGGCTGGTGGGAGCCCAACTTCCCAGGGTCCCACAGCCAGGTTTGGGGAGGTCGGAAGCCCCTTGTGCAATTCCACAAGGATGTTTGGATTACTGTGGACAGTTGCTTGCTGCAGTTTATAGTTTACGATGGACACACCTATGGCATTAAAGGGCTCTGCCTGCTCTGCTGTATGATTTCAGGTGTGCCCAGCTGGGATTTGGGCGAGGCATTGGAGCTGTTGTGTGACAGGGAGAAGCCTGGGCACACCATGTCCTTAATCCACCAAAGGTTTGCTCCTGTGTGACCACTGCAGTGAAGGCATGGCTTTGGGCTCTCACCTTTTTCTTTTGGGGAATAAATTCCAGGCTCGGAATTCAGAAGAAATGACCCAGAAGCTCTTTTTGAAGCCAAAAGCAAGTCAGCCCAGTGGTCAGACATGTACCCTAACATGGTGCTGATAGAACCCTCTGCTTTTTCTGTATCATTATGTTGTAACCCCTTGCTTTTTGTTGTATTATTGTGTTGTAACCCCTTGCTTTTTGTTGTATTACTGAGTCTGTTCCACAGACACAGGAAGCATTCTCCTGCTCTAGGACCAGGGGTACCCTGTCTCGGAGACAGGCAGCAGAAAGGTTCCAGAGGGGAAGAGAGGTGGGTTTCCTAAGGAGAGAGAGGGATCTTTAAGCGTTTGATGATCAGAGTAGGCTGGGACAGCCCTGAAATTGAAACCGCCGCCCGACCCTCCCAAAGAAAGCCATTAGGATGCTATTTTATCTTGGAGCATAAAAATAGCACATGGTACAAGCAGTTGTTATGGATCTGCCTTTCATCAGGACACGGGATTTCCCCTTACCAGCTCCAGCTCTGGAAAGGTACCCAGGCTTGGGAGGTTGGGAGAGGGGTGGGCAGAAGGTGCAACTTAACCCTACCTGTGTGCCCCCTTCCACACCTCATGCCAAGGGTGTTTCCTCCCTCCAGTGACCAGACATGAGACACACCTATTTTTGTTTTAATTTAGTCACCATGCTTTGATTTTCTTATCTCGCAGGCCAGCGTGTCCCATATTTTCATGATTTAGTAGCTCTGCAGCTCCCTCTGGGCAGATGGGTGACACAGAGCCCTTGGGGACATGCAGGAACCTTGCTGTCAACAGACAGGGGATGGTGTCCCTCCCTTCCTCCTGCCCGGGTGAACTCCCAAAATACGCTGTAATGGTTTATCCATGAAGAATGAGGCTGCATGTTCCTCCTGCGTGGTTGGTGTCACTGCACCGACCCAGCGTCACCTCGCTCTTGTCTGAGGGAGTTTCAGCCATGGGAAATGGTTTCACTGAGGGCAAACAATTGAGGTTACAGTGATGATGGGTGAGGTAACAGTGACTGGTGTCACCTGCCTGGGGTTGTGCAAAGTGTTTGACGCTGTCCCACACGACAACCTTGTCCCCAGACCGGAGACAGGGATTTCATGGATGGAGCACTCGGTGGATGAGTGCTGACGGTCACACTCAGCTGTGGTCACTGGCTCGATGTCCGAGTGCAGAGCAGTGATCAGCGGGGTGCTCAGGGGTCAGGGAGACCTTAGAGCCCCTTCCAGTGTCTAAAGGGGCTCCAGGACAGCTGGAGACAGGGACAGGTTTTGGACAGGGGTCTGGAGGGACAGGACATGGAGGAATGGCTTTAAGATGAAGGAGGGTAGATTTAGAATGCTTATTAGGAAGGAATTCCTGGCTGTGAGGGTGGGGAGGCCCTGGCACAGCTGTGGCTGCCCCTGGATCCCTGGCAGTGTCCAAGGCCAGGCTGGACAGGGCTTGGGGCAGCCTGGGACAGTGGAAGGTGTCCCTGCCCACGGCAGGGGTGGCACTGGATGATCCTTAAGGCCCCTGTCAACCCAAGCCAGTCTGGGATTCTGTGACTGTGCAGCTGCACCTGCTGTAAAAGCGCGGCCTTTTATCCCTCACCATCCTGCTATGAACATTTCATCCCTGTATCCTGTTTTCCTGCTCTCCTCCTGCCCTCCTGCATGCGCAGAGGGTTGCATTTCTGGGCCAGAAGGGCCATGAAGGATTATAAGCAGCAGCACGAGTGGTCCCTGCTGTTCGGCCACCTGGAGGGGCGGCTGGGCGCTCCATCTGTCCCCGGGCGCTGCTTTATCACAACACTCCTTCAGCTCCTTCCCCACGTCCGCGACTTCTGTGCAATGCACGTGTGCATGCGCTCCCAGCATTTCTTCTCCCCCTTTAAATACTGTCCTTTCCTGCCCCACCTCACTCCTCCCAACGCTTGGGATCTCCTTCATCCCTTTAGCCTTGTCCCTTCAGCCCCGTCCCCTCACCTCCTATCTCCCCGAGCCGTGTTCCCTCAGCCCTCTCCGCTCAGCTCTGCTCTCCCTCAGCCGTGTCCCCTCAGCCGTGTCTCCTCAGCTCCCATCACCCGCAGCCGTGTCCCCTCAGCCTGCTCAGCTCCGCTC
>VZRL01006021.1:9725-24019 GCA_013397895.1 Origma solitaria
ATATAAATATATATATAAATATAAATATACATATCAATATCAATATCAATATCAATATCAATATCAATATCAATACAAATATGATAGAAATAGAAAGAGAAATAGAAATACAAATACAAATATTAATAGAAATACAAATACAAATATAAATACAAATATACAATTAATATAAAAATACCAAGTAAACAATGTTCTTCCAGTATATATTTTTTTTATTATTAGATGTAAATAAATGGTTTCAGGACCGATGTCCCTTCTTTTCCTTGTCAGAATGAAACAGGTCAGGAATGCAGATTTTTTTTCCCCTCTGCTTCACCCCAAATCTGTGCTCACATGGAGAACTGGCAGAATAATAGTTTTAAATACACTGTGCAGATGAAGGAAATTGAGAGGCATTTTCTTTCCTGATCATTTTGAAGAACTCTTTGTTTCTTTATTTTTTCCTGGCTGGATTCCAGCGCTGGAGAATCAGCTCCAGGATGCAAATAGCTCTTCCCACAAACACTTCTGCTCACCCTTCGAGAAGGTCAGAGTGAAGAAAATGTGGAATTGGCATTCCTGAGATCCTGGAGGGATGAAATCCAAATAGAAAAAAAGAATAGAAAAATAGCAAAATAGCAAAATAGAAAAATAGAAAAATAGAAGAAGCTCCCAGATATCCTTGTCTTTTCAGAGACAGTGAATTAAGGAATATTCCCTTTTAAAATCCCTTTTTTTCATACAACTTCCAACTCTAATGATGCCTTGCAGGGAAATAAGGGAAAACCGAATTAAGACTCTGGGATTTGGGGTTTAGAAACGTTCCCTGAGCACAGCAGAGGGGGACATGAAATCCAAATAGAAAAAGCTCCCAGATATCCTTGTCTTTTCAGAGACAGTGAATTAAGGAATATTCCCTTTTTAAAATCCCTCTTTTTCATACAATTTCCAACTGGCGATGCCTAGCAGGGAAATAAGGGAAAACCGAACTAGGATTTTGGGATTTGGGATTTAGAAAGGTTCCCCAAGCACAGCAGAGGGGGACATGAAATCCAAATAGAAAAAGCTCCCAGATATCCTTGTCTTCTCAGATGCAGTGAATTAGGGAATATTCCCTTTTTAAAATCCCTCTTTTTCCGATAACTTTCAACTCTAACGATGCCTAGCAGGGGAATAAGGGAAAACCGAAGATGGATTTTGGGATTTGGGGTTTGGAAAGGTTCCCCGAGCACAGCAGAGAGGGACAGGGGAGCTCCTGCCTGTCCCTTCTCACCCTCAGCTGGAAATAAAACCTCTCCTCCATCCCGTGAAGGGAGAACCTTCCGCCGCACGCGCTCCTCATTAAAACGATCCCCGATCACCGATTTGCGGAGATCAATTCGTCGCGGGGACGAGGCCCTAACCGGCTTAGGCTCTTCCACATCAAGAGATTAAGTGAACCAGTCAAAACAAATCCGGCTTCACTTTCCAGCAGACACGAGGGTGGCTCCTTTTTAACCCTTCCCACCCTGCCCTGAATTCCTGTTTAAATTCCGTTCAAATTCCATTTAAATTTGGTTTAAATTCCCGCCAGGAGTGCTGGGACCTCACAGCCCCTTCCCCACCGCGCTCCGCGGCAGCCGAGGGGTTAACCTGGCACCAATTCGGCACAAATTTGGCACAAATTTGGCACAGTTTGTCTATTTTCATTCACCCCGTCCCACATTCGGCAGCTCCCCGCACAGATCCTCCCCTTGGATGCGATTCCGGCAGCTCGACCGGTCGGGCTGGATTCCCAAAGCCTTTCCCGGAGCCAAACAATGTCACCGCGGGGATTGTGTGACACCAGGCCCTGCTCGGGGCTCCCATCCCGCCCGGGGATGGCTCTGCGATTAATCCCTGAGCGCACGCACACAAATCACGAAGGCCCGAGAGGCCCTGGGAAAGCGACAGCGGCGAAAGGAGGAATGGATTCTCCGGTTGAGAAGGAATTTTTCCTCTCCCTCCATCCCTCCTTCCCCAGTTGAGAAGGAATTTTCCCCTCCCGCCATCCCTCCATCCCAAATTGAGAAGGAATTTTCCCCTCCCGCCATCCCTCCATCCCAAATTGAGAAGGAATTTTCCCCTCCCGCCATCCCTCCATCCCAAATTGAGAAGGAATTTTCCCCTCCCGCCATCCCTCCATCCCAAATTGAGAAGGAATTTTCCCCTCCCGCCATCCCTCCATCCCAAATTGAGAAGGAATTTTCCCCTCCCGCCATCCCTCCATCCCAAATTGAGAAGGAATTTTCCCCTCCCGCCATCCCTCCATCCCAAATTGAGAAGGAATTTTCCCCTCCCGCCATCCCTCCATCCCAAATTGAGAAGGAATTTTCCCCTCCCGCCATCCCTCCATCCCAAATTGAGAAGGAATTTTCCCCTCCCGCCATCCCTCCATCCCAAATTGAGAAGGAATTTTCCCCTCCCGCCATCCCTCCATCCCAAATTGAGAAGGAATTTTCCCCTCCCTCCATCCCTCCATCCCAAATTGAGAAGGAATTTTCTCCTCCCTCCATCTCCGGCCATCCTCTCCGAATCCTGGAAGGATTTTCTGGGGGAGAAGGAGACAAGCAGACCTGATGGCCCTAAAATAAATTAATCCACCCAACGAAATCCCAAACTCTGCTCGTCAGGAATTGGGAACTCTGTTTGGGTTCACTTTGAGCTCTCACGAGGAAATCTGACATTTCCTAGCTCTCATGAGGAAATTTGACATTTCACGGGAGAATCGTGGCAGACAGACAGGCTCCCATCCCGCCCGGGGATGGCTCTGCGATTAATCCCTGAGCGCACGCACACAAATCACGAAGGCCCGAGAGGCCCTGGGAAAGCGACAGCGGCGAAAGGAGGAATGGATTCTCCGGTTGAGAAGGAATTTTTCCCCTCCCTCCATTCCTTCTTCCCCAGTTGAGAAAGAATTTTCCCCTCCATCCTCCATCCTGAGCCATCCTCTCCGAATCCTCCTCGAAGGATTTGCTGGAGCCCCAGGAGCTGGGGGAGAAGGAGAGAAGCAGACCTGATATCTGTGAAATAAATTAATCTGCCCCAAGAAATTCCAAACTCTGCTCGTCAGGAATTGGGAACTCTGTTTGGGTTCACTTTGAGCTCTCACGAGGAAATCTGACATTTCCTAGCTCTCATGAGGAAATTTGACATTTCACGGGAGAATCGTGGCAGACAGACAGGCTCCCATCCCGCCCGGGGATGGCTCTGCGATTAATCCCTGAGCGCACGCACACAAATCACGAAGGCCCGAGAGGCCCTGGGAAAGCGACAGCGGCGAAAGGAGGAATGGATTCTCCGGTTGAGAAGGAATTTTTCCCCTCCCTCCATTCCTTCTTCCCCAGTTGAGAAAGAATTTTCCCCTCCATCCTCCATCCTGAGCCATCCTCTCCGAATCCTCCTCGAAGGATTTGCTGGAGCCCCAGGAGCTGGGGGAGAAGGAGAGAAGCAGACCTGATATCTGTGAAATAAATTAATCTGCCCCAAGAAATTCCAAACTCTGCTCGTCAGGAATTGGCCTTTCCATCCTGATTTCCACCCTCCAAAATTCAGGAAATCCCTCCGAGCCTGGGATCATCCTCAGACAGAATCACGGAATCCTTGCGGTTGGAAAAAGGATCGTCGAGATGGCCTAAGATTGTCAAATCCAACCAAAAAATGAGGATTTGTTCCCCATGCCATCCCCTGGACATTCCTGAAATGTTCCACAGGACTCAGAAATAAATCCTTCACCCAAAATCCATCCTCTGGCAGCTCCGTTTGGTCCTCATTTCCCATGAAGAACTGGAGAAAGTCATGGTGGAAAATCCCGCGGTGGAAAATCCCGCGGTGGAAAATCCCAAAGTGGAAAATCTCGTGGTGTATAATCCCAAAGTGGAAAATCCCAAGGTGGGAAATTCTGCAGTGGAAAATCCCACGGTGGATAATCCCAAAGTGGATAATCCCAAAGTGGAAAATCCCACAGGGGAAAATCCCAAGGTGGAAAATCCCGAGGTGGAAAATTCCGCGGTGGAAAATCCTGTGGTGGAAAATCTGGAAAATCCCAAGGTGGAAAATCCCGTGGTGGGAAATTGTGCGGTGGAAAATCCCACGGTGGAAAATCCCACGGTGGAAAATCTCGCAGTGGAAAATCCCAAGGTGGAAAATCCCACGGTGGAAAATCCCAACATGGAAAATCCCAAGGTGGAAAATCCCACGGTGGAAAATCCCAACATGGAAAATCCCAAGGTGGAAAATCCCACGGTGGGAAATCCCAAGGTGGAAAATCCCACGGTGGAAAATCACGCGGTGGACAATCCCAAGGTGGAAAATCCTGCAGGGAACGCTGAGATTTCTCTGCGAGGTTTCCACAGCCCCAGAGCAGATTTTGAGCTCTTTTTCTGTGGAATTCACTCTGGAGGAGCCTCGTGAGAGCTTCTGATCCTGAGTCATGCAATGGGTGAGGAATGTGACCTTCCCGAGGTGACTCAGCATTTTTTGGAGCGTTTGGAGGAAGGTTCTTCCCAAATTTTGGCGTTTTCCAGCAATTTTCATGGGATGTGGTTTAGGTTTTTCTCTTGCTGCCCAGCCCATTAAAATCTGGGGTTTTTGAACAACAGTCACTCAATCATTTCATTTTCTTGAAATAATATTTCATTTTCAATTGTTTCATTTTCTTTAAATAATATTTCAGTTGTTTCACTTTCTCGAAATAATATTTCATTTTCGAATATTTCATTTTCTTGAAATAATATTTCAAGAATATTTAATTTTTTGAAATTATATTTCATTTTCAACTGTTTCATTTTCTTGAAATAATATTTCAAGAATATTTAATTTTCATGAAATAATACTTCATTTTCAACTGTTTCATTTTCTTGAAATAATAATTCATTTTCCATGGTTTCATTTTCTTGAAATAATAGTTCAAGAACATTTCATTTTCTTGCAATAATATTTCATTTTCAATTGTTTCATTTTCTTGAAATAGTATTTCATTTTCGAATATTTCATTTACTTGAAATAATATTCCAAGAATATTTCATTTTCTTGAAATAATATTTCAAGGCTATTTAATTTCCTTGAAATGATATTTCATTTTTGAATATTTCATTTCCTTGAAATAATATTTCAAGACTATTTCATCTTCTTGAAATAATATTTCATTTTCAACTGTTTCATTTTCTTGAAAGCATATTTCAAGAATATTTAATTTTCTTGAAAGAATATTTCAAGACTATTTCATTTTCTTGAAATAATATTTCATTTTCGAATATTTCATTTTCTTGCAGTAATATTTCACATGGGGGAAGTGAATCCCTTTTCCCCAAAGAGGATAAATTTTCCATTTCCAGTTAGACAAACTCCCGCTCGCTTCCGAAATCTCTCTGTGCTGAGGAGATATTTAAAGAGAAAAAATTTACCCATTTCCCGAGCAGGACTCTTCTTTCTTCAAACACCTACGGAACACACACAGAGAAAGAAAATTCAATGTTTCCGTGCGATTTTCCGCTGAGAAAAACGCGGCTCGGAAAACAAATCCGCGAAATATCGACGGAATTGATATTTCAATTGATATTTCAATTCATCTGAATGGATGATTTTGGGGAAAAAAATAAAATTATGGAGATCCTTCAATCCAAACTCCCCAAAGGTTGCTCAGGCACGTCCGTGGGTATTTTGGGTATTTTTTGTATTTTGGGTATTTTGGGGTATTTGGGTGTTTTGGGTATTTTTTGGTACTTTGGGTATTTTGGGTACTTTGGGTGTTTTGGGGTATTTTGGGTATTTTGGGGTATTTTAAGTATTTTGGGTATTTTGGGTATTTTGGGTATTTTGGGTACTTTGGGTGTTTTGGGGTATTTTGGGTATTTTGGGTAATTTTGGGTATTTTGGGTAATTTTGGATATTTTGGATATTTTGGGTATTTTGCGTATTTTGGGAATTTTGGCAATTTCGGGTATTTTGGGGTATTTTGGGTATTTTGGGTATTTTGGAGTATTTTGGGTATTTTGGGTATTTTGGTTATTTGAGGTATTTGGGGTATTTTGGGAATTTTGAGTATTTTGGGTAATTTTGGGTATTTTGGGTAATTTTGGATATTTTGGATATTTGGGTATTTTGCGTATTTTGGGAATTTTGGCAATTTCGGGTATTTTGGGGTATTTTTGGGGTATTTGGGGTATTTTGGGGTATTTTGGGTATTTTGTCTATTTTGGGTATTTTGGTTATTTGAGGTATTTGGGGTATTTTGGGAATTTTGAGTATTTTGGGTAATTTTGGGTATTTTGGGTAATTTTGGATATTTTGGATATTTGGGTATTTTGCGTATTTTGGGAATTTTGGCAATTTCGGGTATTTTGGGGTATTTTTGGGGTATTTGGGGTATTTTGGGGTATTTTGGGTATTTTGTCTATTTTGGGTATTTTGGTTATTTGAGGTATTTGGGGTATTTTGGGAATTTTGAGTATTTTGGGTAATTTTGGGTATTTTGGGTAATTTTGGATATTTTGGATATTTGGGTATTTTGCGTATTTTGGGAATTTTGGCAATTTCGGGTATTTTGGGGTATTTTTGGGGTATTTGGGGTATTTTGGGGTATTTTGGGTATTTTGTCTATTTTGGGTATTTTGGTTATTTGAGGTATTTGGGGTATTTTGGGTATTTTGGGTGGTTTGGGTATTTTGGGTATTTTGGGTACTTTTGGTATTTTGGGTATTTTGGGTGGTTTGGGTATTTTGGGTATTTTGGGTATTTGGAGTATTTTGGGGTTTTGGGGTATTTTGAGTATTTTGGGTATTTTGGTTATTTTGGGTATTTTGGGTATTTTGGATTCTGTGTGATTTTCCACCGAGAAAAACGCGGCTCGGAAAACAATCCGCGAAATGTCGGCGGAATTGATATTTCGATTTTTATTTCCATTCATCTGAATGGATGATTCTGGGAAAAAAAAATTATGGAAATCCTTCAATCCAAACTCCCTGATAGGATCGACTAAAGAAGTTTGCTCAGGCACATCCGTGGGTATTTTGGGAATTTTGGGCATTTGGGGTATTTTGGGTATTTGGGGTATTCTGGGGTATTTGGGGTATTTGGGGTATTTGGGGTATTTGGGGTATTTGGGGTATTTGGGGTATTTGGGGTATTTGGGGTATTTGGGGTATTTGGGGTATTTGGGGTATTTGGGGTATTTGGGGTATTTGGGGTATTTGGGGTATTTGGGGTATTTGGGGTATTTGGGGTATTTGGGGTATTTGGGGTATTTGGGGTATTTGGGGTATTTGGGGTATTTGGGGTATTTTGGGTATTTTGGGTATTTAGGGTATTTTCGGTATTTTGGGTGGTTTGGGTATTTTTGGTTATTTTGGGTATTTCGGGTATTTTGGGGTATTTTTGGGTATTTTTGGGGATTTTGGGTGGTTTCCAAATTCCCTGATAGGATCAACTAAAGAAGGTTGCTCAGGCACGTCCGTGTGTATTTGGGGTATTTTGGGAAATTTTGGGTATTTTGGGTATTATTTGGGGTATTTTGGGTATTTTAGGTATTTTGGGAATTTTTGGGTATTTTGGGGTACTTTTTTTGGTTTTGGATATTTTTTTGGACGGACGCTCCGAAACCTCCCCAAACATCAATTTCTCAATTCCTCCCTCATTCCCGTTCCGGGATTTTTCCATCAATCCGTGCATTTCCTGGATGGACCCAACATCCCAAACCCTTCCGGAACGTTCCGAGGGGAGGGAAGGAATCCTCACCCTCCTCCTGCCCCTCTGCTCTCCCCTGGGGATTGCTCCTCCCCGATCCCGTCAGGAATTTCCCATCCAAAAGGCAGGAATTCCTGCCCAAAATCCCAATTTTTCCTGCAGAACTACTGAATATTTAGGTTTTCCCGAAAAACTTTCCTGTATAACTGCTGCACATTTAGGTTTTCCCAGAAAAAATTTCCTGCAGAACATTCAGATTTTCCCATAATTTTTTCCTGTAGAACTGCTGCACATTTGAAGTTTTCCCTGAAATCTTTACCGCAGAGCTGCTGCACATTTAGGTTTTCCAGAAAGATTTCCTCCAGAACTGCTGAATATTTAGGTTTTCCCAGAAATTCTTCCTTCAGAACTGCTCCACATTTAGGTTTTCACAGAAAATTCTCCTGCAGAGCTGCTGCACATTTAGGTTTTCCCAGAAATCTTCCCTGTAGAACTGCTGAATATTTAGGTTTTTCCAGAAAGCTTTCCCGCAGAACTGCTGCACATTTACATTTTCCCAGAATTTTTTTTCAGCAGAACTGCTGCACATTTAGGTTTTCTGAGAATTTTTTCAGCAGAACTGCAGAATATTTAGGTTTTCTCTGAAATTTTTCCTTTAGAACTGCTCCACATTTAGATTTTCCCATAATTCTTTCCTGCAGAACGGCTGCACATTTACGTTTTCCCAGAAAACTTTCTGCAGAACTGCTGAATATTTAGGTTTTCCCAGAAATTTTCCCTTTAGAACTGCTGAATATTTATGTTTCCCCAGAAAATTTTCCTTCAGAACTGTTCCACATTTAGGTTTTCCCAGAAAACTTTTCCTGCAGAACTGCTGAATATTTATGTTTTCCCAGAAATTCTTCCTGCAGAGCTGCTGCACATTTACATTTTCCAGAAATTTCCTGCAGAACTACTGAATATTTGGGTTTCCCCAGAAAACTTTTTGCAGAACTGCTGCACATTTAGGTTTTCCCATAATTTTTTCCTGCAGAGCTGCTGCACATTTGGGTTTTCCCAGAAAATTTTCCTTTAGAACTGCTGTATATTTAGGTTTTCCCAGAAAATTTCCCTTCAGAACTGTTTCAGTTTTGGATTTTCCCAGAATTTTTTCCTTCAGAACTGCTGAATATTTAGGTTTTCCCAGAAATTTTTCCTCCAGAACTGCTGAATATTTAGCTTTCCCCAGAAAACTTTCTGCAGAACTGTTGCACATTTAGGTTTTCCCAGAAAATTTTCCTTTAGAACTGCTGAATATTTAGGTTTTCCCAGAAAATTTTCCTTCAGAACTGTTCCACATTTAGGTTTCCCCAGAAAACTTCCTGCAGAACTGCTGTACATTTAAGTTTTCCCAGAAAACTTTCTGCAGAGCTGCTGTACATTTAGGTTTTCCCAGAAAATTTTCGTTCAGAACTGTTCCACATTTAGGTTTCCCCAGAAAACTTCCTGCAGAACTGCTGTACATTTAAGTTTTCCCAGAAAACTTTCTGCAGAGCTGCTGTACATTTAGGTTTTCCCAGAAAATTTTCGTTCAGAACTGTTCCACATTTAGGTTTTCCCAGAAAACTTTCTGCAGAACTGCTGAATATTTATGTTTTCCCAGAAATTCTTCCTGCAGAGCTGCTGCACATTTAGGTTTTCCCAATTTTTAGGATTTCTGCTCTCCTGCACGGTGACAGGATGTGTCTCACATGTGCTGGGGGGGACAGAAACTGAACTCGTCACCTCTTCATTTGAGAAATTCCATCAATCCTGACCTGGAGTCCCCAAATCCCACACGGATCCAATCCCGACTCGGCTCGGAGCCGCGCGGGGCAGTGGAAGGTGTCGGGGTTGGGATGGGATGGGATTTAAGGTCCCTCCCGCCCCAAACCGTTCTGTATTTTTCCTGTAAAATATCAGATTTATTTCTTTAAATTCCCTCGTGAAAGTGAAAACCGGACCGGGGACAATCCACTAATTATCAGCAAATTAATGACGATATTGACACGAACAGAGATGGCCAAACCTTGAGGAACAGATTAACGAGACCTTCCAAATCCCACGGAAAAGGAGGATCGGGATCCAAATAAACCTGAGCATTTCTGATTTTGGCTCGGAGCCAGCCGGGATCATGGAAGGTGTCGGGGTTGGGATGGGATGGGATTTAAGGTCCTTTCCACCCCAAACCATTCTGCGTTTCTCCTCTAAAATATCAGATTTATTTGTTTAAATACTGCTGTGAAAGCGAAAACCAGACCAGGGAAAATCCACTAATTATCAGCAAATTTAATGACGATATTAACGCGAACAGAGATGGCCAAACCTTGACGAAAGGATTTACGAGATCAGCCTTTGTTCTGTGGGCACTTTCCAGGGAAAAAAGATTTCCAAATCCCACAGAAAAGGAGGATTGGGATCAAAATCCATCCGAGAATTTCTGACTTTGGCTCGGAGCCACCTGGGACAGTGGAAGGTGTCAGGGCTGGAATGGGATGGGATTTAAGGTCCCTCCCACCCAAAACCGTTCAATATTTCTCCTTTAAAATATCACTTTTATTTGTTTAAATACGGTGGTGAAAGTGAAAACCGGACCAGGGAAAATCCAATAATTATCATTGAATTTAATGACAATATTAACACGACAGAGATGGCCAAACCCTGAGGAACCGATTAACGAGACCGGCCTTGGTTCCCTGGGCACTTCCCAGGGAAAAGATATTTCCAAATCCCACGGAAAAGGCAGATTGGGATCAAAATCCATCCGAGGATTTTTGATTTTGGCTCGGAGCCACCTGGGATGGTGGAATGTTTTGGGGTTGGAATGGGATGGGATTTAAGGTTCCAAACCATTCTCTGTTTCTCCTCTAAAATATCAGATTTATTTCTTTAAATTACCTGGTGAAAGTGAAAACCGGACCGGGGACAATCCACTAATTATCAGCAAATTTAATGACAATATTAACACGAACAGAGATGGCCAAACCCTGAGGAACCGATTAACGAGACCGGCCTTGGTTCCCTGGGCACTTCCCAGGGAAAAGATATTTCCAAATCCCACGGAAAAGGCAGATTGGGATCAAAATCCATCCGAGGATTTTTGATTTTGGCTCGGAGCCACCTGGGACAGTGGAAGGTGTCAGGGTTGGGATGGGATGGGATTTAGGGTCCCTCCCACCCCAAACCGTTCTGTGTTTCTCCTCTAAAATATCACTTTTATTTTTTTTAAATACGGTGGTGAAAGTGAAAACCAGACCGGGGACAATCCACTAATTATCAGCAAATTAATGACGATATTGACACGAACAGAGATGGCCAAACCTTGAGGAACAGATTAACGAGACCTTCCAAATCCCACGGAAAAGGAGGATCGGGATCCAAATAAACCTGAGCATTTCTGACGTTGACCTTTCCCATGGGGAGCCAGACCCCAAATCACCAACTCGCGGCTCGAAACCGCCCCCGAACCGCGGGAAATGAGGGAACGCTGGGAATGCTTTTTGCGGCAGGCGGATCAAAGAGAACGCGCAGCAAACGGCGATTAGAGAGCGCGTTTGATGGTTTGAAATTCCTGACGTGTTGGGGATGGCTCCTGCCGAGAGAGACATTATCGGAGCCGCGCTGACAGCTCCGGCTCGGCCTCTCCCAGCGGGAACGGCTCTCGCCAAGGCCGGGAAATGACATTTCTTTTATTCGAGCGGCGGCGGTTATTATATATAATGTTTCCACTTTTGATGAGCTGAGCACCTCGGATCTGATTAAACCAAGGATTTATTAAACTGAAGATTTTCTAAACCGAGGATTTATCGAACCGAGGATTTGTTAAACCGAGGATTTATCAAACCGAGGATTTGTTAAACCAAAGATTTATTAAACGGAGGATTTGTTAAACGGAGGATTTGTTAAACTGAGGATTTATTAAACTGAAGATTTACTAAACCGAGGATTTCTCAAACCAAGGATTTATTAAACCGAGGATTTGTTAAACCAAAGATTTATTAAACTGAGGATTTATTAAACTGAGGATTTGTTAAACCGAGGATTTATTAAACTGAAAATTCCCTTTTCCTGCCGTGTCTGCTTGATATTTTTACCAGCCCCACCCCGGCAGATCTGGGATTTCATCCCTGGTTTTGTGACCGTGAGCAATTGGAGATTTCCTAACTCCGCTTATTCCTAACTCAGCTTATTCCTAATTCCTCAGCTGTGGTCGGTCCCTGATGGTGATTTTGCCTTTAAAACAATCAGGGAATCGTGGAATGGTTTGGGATGGAATGGACCCTAAAATTCACCCCATTCCAGCAGGGACACCTTCCAGTGTCCTGGGCTGCTCCAGCTTGGCCTGGGACAGAATTCCCAAGGAATCGTGGAATGGTTTGGGAAGGAATGGACCTCAAAACTCACCCCGTTGCAGCAGGGACACCTTCCACTGCTCCAAACCCTGTCCGGCCTGGGAGAAAATGCCCACAGAATCATGGAATGGTTTGGGTTGGAAAAGACCTCAAAACGCACCCCATTCCACTGCCTCAGGCTGCTCCAAACCCTGTCCAGCCTGGGACAAAATCCCCATGGAATCGTGGAATGGTTTGGGATGGAAAGGACCCTAAAGATCATCGATTTCCAATTCCCCGAGATGAGAAGATGTGAAATGTTGGGAAGGAATCGTTCCCTGGCAGGGAAGGGAGGCCCTGGAATAGAATTCCCAGGAAGCTGAGGATCCCTGGGAGGGTCCCAGGATGGGATGGAGATTGGGGACCCCAAACTGCGGGATTGGGATTGGGATTGGGATGGGATTGGGGTTGGGATTGGAATGGTATTGGGGTTGGGATTGGGATTGGGATTGAGATTGGGATTGGGATTGGGATGGGATTGGGGTTGGGATTGGAATGGTATTGGGGTTGGGATTGGGATTGGGATTGAGATTGGGATTGGGATTGGGATGGGATTGGGGTTGGGATTGGAATGGTATTGGGGTTGGGATTGGGATTGGGATTGGAATGGGATGAGGTCAGAGGTCCTTCCCAACCCAAACCGTTCTGGGATTCTGTCATTTCAGACTCCTGAAAATACAGGGAAAAACGTCCAGGGACTCCCAATTCCCCCAGAATCAACCCAAAATTCCTCCAGAATCACCCCAAAATTCCCCAAGGATCACTCCAAAATTCCCCGAGGATCACTCCCAAAATTCCCCCAGAATCTTAAAAGTCACAGCTAAATTCGTCGCGGTTATTTTTTTATCTTTTTTTTTTTTTTTTTTTTTCCCGACCATGCCCCAAACCCCCGTGTTCACATAGATTGAGCAATTCTCAACACACACTGTAATAATGAGCTTTAATNGGAATGTTTTGGCAGGTCGGTGGTTTAAAACCCGGATCAGGAGCGGGGATTTTTTTTTTTTTTAAATATTTTGAATTTCAAAGAATTGTCAAGACAGAAAAAAGACCTCCGAGGTCATCCAAAAGGTGGGAAAAGGTAGGAAAAGGTGTGAAAAAGTGGGAGAAGTGGGAAAAGGTGGGAAAAAGGTGGGGAAATGCGGGAAAAGATGGAAAAAGGTGGAAAAAAGGTGGGAAAAGGAGGGAAAAAGGTGGGAAAGGTTGGGAAAATGTGGAAAAGGGTGGGAAAAGCTGGGAAAAGGTGGGGAAAAATGGGGAAAAGGTGGGAAAAGGTGGAAAAGGTGGGGAAAAGTGGGAAAAGGGGGAAAAATGTGTGAAAATGTGGGAAAAAAGGTGGGAAAAAGCTGGAAAAAGGCGGGGAAAAGTGGGAAAATGAGAAAAAGGAGGGAGAAAGGTGGAAAAAGGTGGGAAAATATGGAAAAAGGTGGGGAAATGGGAAAAGGTGAGAAAAAGGTGGGAAAAGGCAGGGGAAAAAATGGGGAAAAGGTGGGAAAATGTGGAAAAAGGTGGGGAAAAGGTGGAAAAATGTGGTTTTTATTTCTGGTTAGATCACCCTTTATTTCACAGTGATTTGTATCTGCGAAAATAGCATCTCAGCAAACATTAAAATGATTCAAAGGCCCGAGGGTTTTCCAAATGGAAAGGACTTCAAAGAGCTCAATCTCTTCAGTTTATCGAAAATAAAATAAATTCAAGCATTGGCCTGAATTAAAATAAAAGTCCTTCCACAAGGGGGAAAAATGCTCGGTGCAGAGGAGGTTCATTAGGGAAAAATCAAATTAATTTGAACGCCAGAGGTGTTCAGACGAGAGACAAGGCCTCGTTTTTTATGGTACAGAGGATTAATTACGAGAAAATGAGCAGGGAAGTGATGAAATTGTGAGGAACAACAAACTCCGAAGGGGGCCTGGGTGGCTTAATAAAAAACACATTTTAATCAGATTTTACTGAAATTCCAAGCTCAGGACTGGGGGAAATCTGCAAAAAAAGTGATCCCAAAAAATCCAGAAGATTTTAATGGATTGAACCCTGTGAATTGACAAAATAGCGATATTTAAATCCAATGCTTATTTGCTTTAATGTAAATCAGAAATTTCCATTTTTTAATGTTAAATTTTATGTAAATTTCGATGCAAAATTCTATGAAATTTTATGTAAATTTCTATGAAATGCAATTGATTTGACAAAATAGCGATATTTAAA
>VZRL01006022.1:8205-24562 GCA_013397895.1 Origma solitaria
AGACCTGCACCGGAGTGGGACAGGGACAGACCTGCACCGGGGGGGGACAGGGACAGACCTGCACCGGGGGGGGACAGGTCTGCACTGGGATGCTCTGCACAGGTTTCCCACAGCACGGCTTCCCTCCCTGGCCTGATCCTGAGGATCCGTGGCACGGCTCGGCGCACACGGATCTCCCGTAGCCCTGGCCCGATCCCGAGGATCCGTGGCACGGCTCGGCACACACGGATCTCCCGTAGCCCTGGCAGCCCCCCGAGCCCCCGTAGCTGTATGTAGGTCTCCTGACACAGCTGGAGCCACCTCCGTGGCACGAGCCCGAGGAGCCCGAGTAGCCGTGGCAGCGCTCGGAGCAGCGGGGCTGCCGGTAGCCGTAGTGGCGGTAGTCGTGGCCCCTCATGCCCTCCACGCCCTCGCCGTCGCAGCCCGAGGAGCAGCAGTTGGCGTAGGCGTAGCGGAACGGAGTGCGCCGCGTGTCCAGCCACGAGCCCGCGGGGTCGTACCAGGTGGAGTTCAGGTTGAAGTAGGATTCTCTTCCGGAGGAGTAGATCATGTCGGGGCCGCAGGAACGAGCCTGGGAAAGAGGCAGGTTTGCGTCACTGTGTGCCGCGTTTCCATCGAAATACGCACAAAGAGACGGGCTGGCGTCACCATCTGCCGAATTTCCATTGAAATTCCCGCAAAGAGACAGACTGGCGTCACTGCCTGCCGAATTTCCATTGAAATTCCCACAAAGAGACAGGCTGGCGTCGCCGTCTGCCGCATTCCCATTGAAATCCCCAAAGAGATGGGCTGGGGTCACCCTGTCCCCATTTCCATCAAAATTCCCGCAAAGAGACAGACTGGCATCACCGTGTGCTGCATTCCCATCGAAATTCCCACAAAGCCACGGTAGGGAGCTGTGCGCGGGCTCATCCTGAGAGTGGATCCGGAGGGAATTCCTACGGGAATCTGCCCAGCTCTGCTCAGGTGACATCCAAACCCTCCTTCTGACCTTCCCTTTCAATGTTTTCCCCTCCGGGAACAAAACCAACCCCATGGCACCGCAGCGCGTGGTGGCACCGCTGTCAGTCCCACCCCGGCTCCCTCAGGAGCTTCTCCCTCGGCTCAGCCCATCCCCACTGGGAGCAGAGCGTGGGCTGAAGGGTCAGGGAAGACCCCCCAAATCCAGACCCCATCCCAGCGGGAACCCGGGCTGGCTCTCACCATCTCTCGAGTGAAGGCAGGCGCTGCCCAGGGGAGCAGAATGTGCGAGGCCGAGGGGCCGAGGGCTTTTATAGAGCCCCGAGTGTTCCCTGCACATGAAACACGCGGCAGGAACGAGGATTAAATTATTTATTGGCAAAACATCTCCTCCATTCGGATGCTGTTCCCAGTGCTTGGCACGTTCTGCTTGACTCACAATTTCTGATAAGCATCTTTTAATTATAACATCGGTCCCCAGCGGGGCACATAAAAGCCTGACACGGCTTAAGCCGCGCTCTGTCTGTGTGAGATGGGTAATAAAGGACTTATTCACCCTGTGCCGGGGACCGGGGCCCTGCCGGGTGACCTGTGAGTCAGGAGCTGTCACGGCCCGGCTCTGTGAGGAGCATTTCCAGGTGAAGCACGAGCAGGTGATGGGAAGAGCCAGCTCAGAGTCACCAAAAGCAAATTGTGCTCGGTGACGAAGGGGTTGGGTCCGTGCAGGGAGCGAGGGCGGGCAGGGCCTGACACAGGTTTTCCAGGGAATTCCTGACTGCCTCATCCCTGGAAGTGTCTGAGGCCGGGCTGGGATAGCGGAAAGGTGTCCCTGCCTGTGGGAGTTGGAATGAGAGGATCCTTGAGGTCCCTTCCAACCCAATCCATTCCATGATCCTGTTCCTTCTCTGTTTCTGCATTCCAGACCTGCCCCTCACCCCATCGCCAGGATGGTTTTTTGAGGTCCCTCCCACCCCAAAACCATTCCACGATTCTGTTCCCTCTCTGTTTCTGCATTCCTGACCTTCCCCTCACCCCATCACCAGGATGGTCTTTTGGGGTCACTCCCACCCCAAAACCATTCCACGGCTTCACAGTTCTGGGTGTGAGGGATGGGGCTGCCCCATAAAGGTTTTTGGCACTGTCACCCACAGCCACCCCGGGGTCCAGTTTGGATGGACCCCTGGGATGAAAAAGGGCTGATTCCAGTGCTGGTGCTCTCCAAAGTCTCCATGAAAGTTCTGGAGAGTGGAATGGACTTGGCAAATCCTCGGGGGGCACCGAGCTGGGGGGAAAGGGCTTGAATTCCTGGAGGAACGGTGCTGTGGCTGGGATGGGGTCAGGGGATGGGATCGATAATGGGATGGGATAATGGGATGGGAAGGGATAATGGGATGGGGTCACTGGGATAGGGTAATGGGATGGGGTAATGGGATGGGATAATCAGATGGGAAAGGGTAATGGGATGGGGTAACTGGGATAGGGTAACTGGGGCAGGGTAACTGGGATGGGGTAACTGGGGGGGGAACTGGGATGGGGTAATGGGATAAGGTAATTGGGATGGGATGGGGTCACTGGGATCGGGTAACTGAGATAGGGTAACTGGGAGGGGGTAACTGGTTTGGGAGGGCTTGGATAGGGTAACTGGGATGGGGTAACTGGGATGGGGTAACTGGGATGGGAGGGCTCGGATAGGGTAACTGGGATGGGGCAACTGGGATAGAAGGGCTGTGATGGGGTAACTGGGATGGGATAATGGGCTGGGAAGGCTTGGATAGGGTAACTGGGATGTGGTAACTGGGGTGGGAGGACTGGTGAAAAGCCGTTTGGAAGTTAAACCGGACCAAATGTGACCTGGAAGTGAGGGCTGAGCTGGTCCTTGCTCTGTGGATTCTGAGTCACCCCACTGGGAACTGGGAAAAGGCTGGGAAGAAAATCCCTCATAAAAAAAAGGGCTCTCCCGAGTTAAATTTCACAAGTAAGTATTTTTTTATTTGGCTAAAATGAGACACGAGAAAAAAGAAATCCTTGCGGTGAAGAAAATGAGGATGGATTTCCTTTTCCCCTCTCCGGTTCTCCGCGGCCGTTGTGTGAGGACGCAGCGGGGCCGTGCGGAGGCAAATCAAACATTTTACATTTGAATGCGCCTCGTGGGAGGATGCTCGGGCAGAGCGAGGGGGAAGGAGCAGGTTCCCGTGTGCCTGCGCCCTCCTGCAGCAGTGAAAAAACATCCGCGGCATGCACAGCCATGCACGTCCGCGCTCATTATCGTCATCAACATTAAATGAGGATGTCCTCCCCGTGCGCTGCTCCTGTCCGGGGGATGGAGGCGCCGGCACAGCCACAGAGAGAATTTTCTGTCCGTCCCGAGCTCCTGGGTGGGCAAACCACGGCGGGGAGGGTTTCTCACCGCCCGGCCTGGGGACAGCACTGCGGCCAGAGCGGGAATCCCCACGAACGAGCTCTAATTCTGATTTAAATGTACGAGTTTCCTTGTGAGAGTTCTAATGGCTTTCGGCATCTTCTCGTTGTGATGTCGGTGATGCTTGTGGGGGTGAGAAATAAAGGAACCAAGGGTTTGCTGAATGTTTTTCAACTTTATTCTGGAATACACGGGGAGGAGATGAAATTGCGGGAGTCCTTGGTGCTCCTGCCGTCACGGTGGTTCCTTTTTTCCCTGTGAAGTCCTGGTGCTGCTTTCAAACAGCCTCGAAACCACAGCGAGCCCCCGGGAGAGGCAAATCCACGGCCGTTCCTCCACCTCCGAGCGCTCCTCGGAAGGGGCAAAACCCAGGGCAAACCGAGGGCCAGCAGGGGAGGGCGCTGGGAATTTAAAGTGTCAGTGCCGGGGTCAAGCAGGGGATGGCGGACCCCAAATTCGGTGTGCAAAGAGCAGCGGCGAGCCCCGAGCGGGGGCGAGAGCATCCCTGGGACAGCGGCGAATGAATCCCCTGCCCAGCACCGCCTGGGGAGGGGTCCCGGAATCCCCCCGGGCTCAGCTCTTCACACAGAGCGGCGGGAGAGTGACCTGCTTGTGCTGCTGCTGGTGGCCCGGGTGCGGTGGCAGGGGGACAATGGAGGGGCGGCAGCGCGGCACGGGCCGGGGGCAGCAGGGGACGGGCCGGGGGCAGCAGGGCACGGGCCGAGGACAGCAGGGTACGGGCCGGGGGCAGCGCTGGGTGCAGGGACAGCGATGCTGCAGTGGCAGCGGCTGCAGGACCACCGGGGGCTCCTCATCCTCCTCGGGGCTCTGCTCCACTCGCCGCCGCGGCTTCCCGCAGGACTCCGGCTCCGGGCAGGGCGGGCACGGGCGATGCTGCTCCAGGGGCCGGCGGTGGATCTTCACGGGCGGGGGGCACACGGGGGGCACGGGGCTCACCTCCTCCCGCCGCCGCGGCTTGCAGCTCTGCGGGGGCGGGCACGGCTGCCCGGGGCGGCAGCCCTGCGGTGGGCTCTGGCAGGAGCCGTCGATGTCGTGGCTGATGCTGCCGGGGTTGTGACAACTCCCGGGGGGCTCGGGGCAGTGTCCGGCGGGGCTGGGCCATGTCCAGCCCTTCTGGCCGCAGCCCGGGGAGCTCTGGTCGGTGCTGCGTTTCTGGTAGAGCATCCTGGGCAGAGATCATAGAACCGCAGAGTTATTGGGGTTGGGAAAGAGGTCCGGGGCAGTCGAGTCCAGCCCGGGATGGATCAACATCGTTTCACCCGACCCAGAGCACATCCAGGAATTCCCTGGACACCTCCAGGGACTGGGAGCCCAAACCTCCCTGGTCAGGCCTGACCACCCTTTCCAGGAGGAAATTCCTCCTCATATCCAGCCCGAGCTTCCCCTGGCACAGCTTCCACTCCACCTGTTGCTGTTCCCCGGGATCAGATCCCAAATCTCCCCCGGCTGTCCCCTGCTATCGCTGTACCCCAGGACCAGACCCCAAATCCCCCCCGGCTGTCCCCTCCTGTCAGGAGCTGTCCAGAGCCACAAGGTCTCCCCGATCCCCCTTTTCTCCAGGATGAGGTCCCCAATTCCCTCGGGAGCTGCTCCTCGCATGACTCACAGATCCTTTGAGGCTGACCAAGCCCGTGGGCATAAACAGCCTGGGAAAAAGAAAACAAACTACGGACTCCTTTTTTTTTTTTGCTATTTCCATGAAAAAACGGAGGGATCTGAGAGGGCTGAGAGAATCCAACTCACCCTGCGAGCGGAGACGGACGGGCAGAGCAGGGAGTCGGAGTCCTGAGGACAGAGCTGGGGCTGAAAGCTTTTATATGCGGCCGAGCTCTCCTGGGAATGAGGCATGTCCTGGGAATTAATAGCTGAGCACTGAGGCCGCTGTCGTGTGTGTGTTTTGTTGCTGGAGCTCGCTGTGGATTCATCAGCTGCAATTAGCGCCTGCCCCGCTGTCAGCTCTGCTCCGAAGAGGCACTGCCCATTATCCCATTAGCTCTCGCACTGGTCATGCTCAGATGGGCTCCTGCCCCGCGTTAGTCAGACAGGATCCCGGGCCGGGATACCTGGAATGCCGCGGTGCTGAGTGGTGTGCCCTGGAGGAGTCTCCCGTGGCAGTGGGAAAACCACGGAAAGGCCCAGGAGTCCTTCCAGAGGAAGGGGAGGGGATCCAGGGTGGCCCCAGGGCCGCGGGGAGCAGCGGGGGTTGGGAGAGGTGGATTCAGGACCCTATGGACACCAGGCACGGGGGGACCACGGCAGGCTGGGGAGGGGGTGTTCACTCCCTGATTTAAATGGTTTAATTCCCTTCAGAGTGTGGAGCCACGGCAGGCTGGGGTTGGGGTGTTCTTTCCCTGATTTAAATGAATTAATTCCCTTCTAGGCTGGGGATGGGGTGTTCATTCCTTGACTTAAGTGAATTCGTTCCCTTCCGTGTGTGGAGCCATGGCAGGCTGGGGTTGGGGCGTTCATTCCCTGATTTAAGTGAATTTATTCCCTTCTGAGTGTGGAACCACGGCAGGCTGGGGGTGGGATGTTCATTCCCTGATTTAAATGAATTAATTCCTTTCCAAGTGGGGACCATGGCAGGCTGGGGATGGGGTGTCCATTCCCTGATTTAAATGAATTAATTCCTTTCCAAGTCAGAACCACGGCAGGCTGGGGATGGGATATTTTTTCCCTGATTTAAATGAATTCATTCCCTTCCAGGCTGGGGATGGGATGTTCATTCCCTGATTTAAACGAATTCATTCCCTTTGGAGTGTGGAGCACCTCGATGGCGAGGAAAAGCCTTTTATGTGTGGAAAGTGTGGAATGAGGACAGCAGAGGAGTGATGACCTCACGCCCCAACAATCCCAGGCCTGGCCAAGCGCCGTGTGCACCTTTCTGACATTTTTGCTTTGATTCACATTCCGTGTAGCTGCTCCGCTTTGCATTTCTGTGGCCCAGACATTTTTGAAGCACCAGGAAAATTCCTCTCCCGGGAGCCCGCGGGGTTCCAAAGGCATTTCCATGCGGAGCCTCTGCGAGGGATGCTCAGAGCTCTGCGCAGTGGAATTTGGGTTTGAATCACTGGGAAAAGCATGCGCAGAATTCAGGGGTGTGGCGCTGGCACCTGACTCGGCTCTGCCGTAATTTATTCTGTATTTATTCTACAGGAGAGGTGGGATTGCCTGGCAGGAGGCCATGGGATTTGTGTGGAAACATGGAAAAGATCTCGGAATCTGTTAGGGCCGAGCAGGATTTTAGGTTTAGAACTCATTGCCAGAGCCCAAAATTTATGCCGGGTTGGAATTTTTTTCACACGGGAGGAGTTTTGGAGTCACTTCCCTTCCCGAGGATTTCACAGATCGCCAAGTGTGAGGATTGAATTTCTGAGTCTCGCCTCTTAAAGTTCCCCACGATTTAATGGGACCCAGAGAAAATTACTCAGCATTTCTGATCCTTCAGGCTGGACTCAAACCTGAGCAGTCTGGGCTAGCGGGAGCTGTCCCTGCCCACGGGACTGGAGGAGCTTTGGGGTCTCCTCCACCCTGAACAATCCTCTGATCCCATGGCCTTCCAGCAATTCCCTCCCTCCGCACAGACCTCGCTTTCCCATCTATTTAATCCATTCAGAAGCCTCCTTTAAAGCTCAGCAAATTCTCTGGGAAGATTCCCATCAGGAAAAAAAAGACCTTCAGCTCTGGCTTTGGTTGGGAAATGGATCTTCAAACCAGCAGGAGAAAGACGGAATGGAACTGATGCTCCTCGTGCTGAGGTGACATTTTTCCCTCGCCAGTCCCATTTTCCCCCAGGTGAGCCCAGGGAGTTCACCAGGTCCTCTGGGGCGTTGTCACCGGCAGAATGACAAACATGCAAAATTAATTACATTAATCAATTAGGCAAATGCTAAACACCTCTCACACCGGAGCGACCATTTAAAGGATAAATGAATAAACATAACCCGGGACTTTGCAGGATCAGAACGTACAGATTTTATTGCTTCATGACTAATTGGGGATTAAAGGAAGGGAAGGGAGAGCGAGACATGGGCAGCGCTAAACATCCCACACACCAAGAGGGAAAGGAAGAGCAGGGCTGGAAAGTCGCTGGGCACAGCAGAGAGGAGAAATTCTATGGGGTCTGAGCATAGGAGAAGAGCGTTGAGGTGTTATTCGCATCCGTGTCTGTGTCCGAGGCCGGAATGAGCCACGAGCGCTCAGTTGCCGCAGCAGCCGCCGCAGCAGCCGTTGTTGTTGTTGCTGATGGTGTAGCAGCAGGACATGGGCATGCAGCAGGACTGCACGGGCATGCAGCAGGGGCTGCAGCACTGCATGGGGCTGCAGCACATGGGCGTCTTGCAGCACCGGGGGCTGCTGTAGCAGGTCACGGAGTAGTTACTGCCGCCGTAGCATCCGCAGCATCCGTTGGGCATCCTGGTGGTGGTGGGAGAGGAGGTAGAGCTGCGGGGAGCAGAGAGAGGCTGTGAGTGGGAGCGGGAGGCTGGGGAGCACGGGGTGAACTCAAAGCTCTGTTCATTCGTTCAGAATTGGGGTTCAAGGAGGGGAAACCAGGGGTGTCTCATTTGTAAACCATGGCCAAAACTCCTCTGAGTTTTTCCTGCAGTGCAGGAGCCCAACGGCTCATTCCAGGGCATCCCTGGTGCTCTGGGAAGGGCAGCTTACGCTGAGGCCTCGCTCTGGGCCCTTCTGGAGGGTCCTCTGTCCCCGTCCCCTGTGTGGCCCTGCTGATACTCCCAGAGCCTCCCGGGACATTTCCAGCTCGGCCCCGTAACTCCTCGAGCAGAGTTTTTAAAACCCTAATTCCGAGCCCCATCCCAGACCCCCAGCCACCCTGGGACATGGTTGTAGGATATCCAAAATTCCCAGTTCCGAGCCCCATCCCCACTCCCCAGCCACACTGGGACACGGCTGTAGCATATCTAAAATTCCCAATTCCAGACCCCAGACCCCCAGCCACACTGGGACATGGCTGTAAGATATCCAAAATTCCCAATTCCAGACCCCAGACCCCCAGCCACACCGGGACACGGCTGTAACATATCTAAAATTCCCAATTCCGAACCCCATCCCAGACCCCCAGCCACACTGGGACATGGCTGTAAGATATCCAAAATTCCCAATTCCAGACCCCAGACCCCCAGCCACACCTGGACACGGCTGTAACATATCCAAAATTCCCAATTCCGAGCCCCATCCCAGACCCCCAGCAACACTTGGCATGGCTGTAAGATATCCAAAATTCCCTTTTGGGAAGCAAAGGAACGGTGAGAAGTTCTCACTTACCCTGCTGAAGAGTGAGGAGAGGTGAAGGGAGGAGAAGACGAGCGAATGAAGCGAGCTAGGCCCGGAGCCTTTTTATACTCGTGGCCATCCTTCCTCCTGGAAGTGAGACAGCCATTGACCATTCCAGCTTCCCTGTTTATCCATCCAAACCCATATTTTTTTGGCCATGTGTGTTGCCTGGAATTTGCATTTCGCCTCATTACCGCTGATCACCACCTTCGTTCTGCCTCGTCATGGTTCAGCCTGGAGATAATCAAAGGGCTCCCATGAATTTGGATGAATTCGTCCTCCCCACAACCTTGCGAGGGAGCCCAAAAATGCGGCCCCGTATCTGCTGGACAGCGACGCTGCGGGACTGACTCAGCAGCGCCTGGTGCTGAATCAGTGCCGGAGACGAAACAGAACCGCGGCATCGTGTGGTTGTTTCATCGGAATGGTGTTCGGGACAAACTGGGGGAACGTCAGGAGAATGGGGCTGTGTGCTGCGTCGTGCCGGTTGTTTCATCGGAATGGTGTTTGGGGCAAAGGGGGGAAACGTCAGGAGAATGTTTGTTCTGGTCGCCCTCCATGTGAGAAGGGTTTGGGGTGTCTGGGGCTCCGTCACGCGCCCGTGACGCCATGCGGAACCAGCGTGGGATGGTTTGGGTTGGGAAGGACCTCAGAGATCACGCAGGTCTATCATGTCCAGCTAAGCCCAGGTTGCTCAGAGCTCCATCCAGCCTGTCCTCGGACAGTTCCAGGTTTGGGAAGTTCTTGTTTTATTGATTAATTTTTAGCAGCGGTGGTATTTTGATTAGCGCTTTAACGAAAAGGTGGAGGAGCAGCGAGGGGTGGTGGCTCGGGGTTGGGTGTGAGGCACCCCAAACCAAAATTTCCCTCCTGCAGCCTCCCCTGGCACCCAGCTGGGATCCGGCTGGGCCCTGGGACCGCAGCCCTGAGCAGGACCCCCCGGGAGGGGTTTGGGGTTGTGCAGGACCCTCCGTGGATGTCGGGAGGGGATGGAGCCCAGAGTGGGGACAAGACTGAGGAGGAGGAGGGGTGCCCAGCACAGAAACTGCTCCTGGCCGGGCTGGTGGAGCTGAGTGGGAGGCAGAGACTCGGGAAGAGACTTTGGTGAGGTGAAACCATTTTCTGGGAGGCAAAGAGGAAGGGAGGGAGGTCAAGGTAAGGCAGAGCCTTGGGCAGCCGGGCCCTGGCAGGAGCACCGGGGAGGAATTTCAGGAGGAATTCCTTCACGCTCTGAAATTGCAACTCTCAGTTGAGGACCGCGCCACTTTATCCTCAGAGCTGCCTAATGAGAGGATGGCGGATCCTGCCTGGCCAGTTCCCTGCGCTGCCTGACATCCTCGGGGATCCTGGGGCTGCTCGGGACAGGGGTTGGCCCGGGTGAGCAGGGCACGGCCCCCAGGATGATTGCACGGCCCCCAGGACAATGGCACGGCCCCCGAGACAATGGCACGGCCCCTGGGACGATGACACGGCCCCCGGGATGATGGCACAGCCCCCAGGATGATGGCACGGCCCTTGGTTTGCTCTGTGCAGGGCGAGGGGAAGCAGATCGGGATTTCAGAGCCGTTCCATCCCTGCAGGAAATGCCAGCAGCTCCTTTCCAGGCTGAGAGCAATTCCGGCAGTGAAATCCTGGAGAGGAATCTCAGGTGATTGTGACTGCTCCCGACGGGGCAGGAGAACACGCGCGGCATTTCCTTCCCGGCAGGAGAGAGAAACGCGCTTGGACAGTTCCGTTTATTGATTTATGAGGAATCGGTGGGGCAGAAGCAAAGGGACACACTGCACTTGTGCCTCCGGAGGGAAATTTTCATTTCCCAATTTTCACAGTCCTGTGGCTGTGAGAAGGGAGATCAAGGTGGGCACTTCCCACCCCGGACAGTCGTGTCCAGGTCCCAGAGTAACTGAGGAGCTCAGATTATCTTTGGGAGTGGGATACAGACCCCCATGGAAAGAAGAGACTGAAACAGGGTGGGAACAGCATCAGAAAAGGGAATTAAATGCATGAAAAGGGCTTTGGTCCAACCCCAGCTGACCCTTGCTTACAGCAGAGGTTTCTCAGCATTTGTTTTATATGTCCAATCCAATATCTGTCACTCAGTGTGGCACAGGGGACACCTCCATGTCCGGAGGGCCCAGCTGTCTGCAGCGACTGTCTGTGGCACCTGGGGCAGATCTTCAGCTGGAGGAGCTCCACGGAGCTCTCCTGGTCAGGATGTGCCTGTGTCTGTTTTGTAAACGTTCCCATCCTTCATGACTTTAGGAATTATTTTCACGGAATCAGAGACTGCTTTGGGCTGGAAGGACCTTAAAGATCGTCCAGTACCACCCCTGGGACACCTCCCACTGTCCCAGGGTGACCCCAGCCCTGTCCAGCCTGGCCTGGGACACTCCCAGGGGTGGGGAATCCATGGAATTACCTGGGCTGGGGCCTCCCCACCCTCCCAGGGAACAATTCCCAGCCCAAATCCAACCCCAATCCCCCTCTGTCCCCCTGACCCCATTCCCTGTGTCCTGTCCCTGCAGTTCCTGAGGAAAAGTCCCTCTCCAGCTCCCCTGGAGTCCCTGCAGATCCTGCGAGGGGCTCTGGCCTCTCCACGGAACCTTCTCATCTCCTATTTTCTTCCTGTTTCTTTGTAATTTTACACTGAGTGGAGCAATATCGCTCCCGGAGGTGCCAGGAACTCAGCTGGGCTTTGAATCGATGCCTCGGGGATGCTCTGATTTTCTTCCCGTAGGAATCCACCCTCTAGGGAACCCCTTAGAGACAGGAGAATCCCAGCTCTGGAAAAAATGCCAGGAAAAGGTGAAAAGTGCAGCAAAACCCTCCGGATCCACCGGAGGACAAACAGAGCAGCGCCAGGAGGTTGCAGGGTCACAAACTACAGATTTTATTGTTTTTTTTTTTTTTTTTTCAGACAGATTGAAGCAAATCAGCGACGAAAAGAGTGAAACGTCCCACACACCGAGAGGAGAATGAAGAGCAGGAGGGAAACTCGCTGGGCAGCAGCTTCAGGGCACATCACGAGCACGCTGCCAGGGCAGGCAGGAGAAGAGGAGGAATTCTACGGTCTCTAAGCACGGGAGGAAGAGCATTATCCATATCCACGTCCCGGTCCCAGGCGGAACGAGCCAGGCGGGCTCAGTTGCCGCCGCAGCAGCCGCCGCTGCTGCCGCCGCCGCAGCAGCTGCTGTTGTTGCTGCTGATGGTGTAGCAGCAGGACATGGGCATGGGCATGCAGCAGGACTGCATGGGCATGCAGCAGGGGCTGCAGCACTGCATGGGGCTGCAGCACATGGGCCTCTTGCAGCACTTGGGGCTGCTGTAGCAGCACACGGAGTAGTTATTGCCACCGCCGCCGCAGCATCCGCTCATCTTGGAGGTGGGAGTGGAGGCAAAGCTGCGAGGGAAAGAGAGACTTGTTTTTTTTCTGTGCTTGAATCCCTCACAGGCTGAAGCAGATTAAAGCATTTTTATCCCAAAATCCATCCCAAAGTGGCCAGGGAAGTGCCCAGAGCCCCAGGACAGGCTGTCCCTGGAATCGCATTCCTGCGTTGGACTCCTGTGCTTTTGGCATAAGGTCCAGCACTGGTTCTGTCAGAGAGAAACCACCCGGCTGAAGCCCAAACCCGATCTGTGCTCCCAAATCTTCCACAGGGTCCGGTCCTAAACCAGACAGCCCAGAAAATCCTGGAGAGCCCCAGGGGAACACAGCAGAGTCCCAAAGCAAAGGCGAGGTAAAGTCCAACTTACCCTGCTGAGCAGTGAAGGCAGGAGAGGAGGAGTGGAGACGATGGAATGGAGACCCCTGGGCCGGGGAGCCTTTTATACTCTGCAGAGCCTCCTCCCCTGGAAATGAGGCATCCCTCGGCAATCCTGACTGCCCCGTGGATCACCAGGCTGTCCCCTCACGTGTCTTCCGGTGTTTAATCTTTTGCCTCTTTCTGTTTGCTCACTGCCTCAATTTGGGCCCCATAATTACTTGTCCAGAGGAACAACAGATGCAAATTTTCTAATGGATTTGCGTTAATGGCGGCGGAGGGAGGGAGCGAGCTCTCAGGTATTCCCATAGCTTCCCAAGGAATGACCTTGGGCCACGGGGACGCTTAGCAATGTGCCCGGGGCTGGGTGGATGCTGAAGCTCTGGGACAACCATGCCTGGAACTCGGAGCTGTCATTGCTCAGGTGTCCCCTCTGCCCTTGGTGGGGAATTTTGGGGGCTGCTGGAAACTCTTGGTCAATGGGGATCCTTTTTTTCCAGTCCCTGTGGTCAAAGCTTAGGTGGAAATTTTCCCCTTTCCCAGTCTTGTTCTTGGGTCTCCCTTCAGGGTTCTGGGTGCTCACACTCCCTGTTTTTAATTTTTGTTGCATTATTGAGATTTTTTTTCGTTTCCATCCATGGAATGGATGGATGAAGTCTAAACTAGGCAGCTTTCAAAGCACCTGTGCACACATGAGGGTTTTTCTGTGTTGGTTCCACACATCCCATTTTCCGAGATTATTCCGAAGGTTTGTGAGGCTGAGGAAAAAATTCCCCGCGAAAGATGGGAATTCCAGGATGCTGAGGCAGCACCGATTCACGGCAAAGAGGGGCTGCCATCACCTTCATCAGGCTCTGACTGTGCGGCTGACGTGGCGGCAGGTGATCCCCGGTGACTGGGACAGCATCTGCCTCTCCAGGATGTGACCACGAGCTCCTGTGACGTGGGCTGTCCCTTCTGGAATTGTCCCCAGGGGAGCATTGTTTTGGTCACTTGGTAATAACCAAGAGTTGCCTGCAGGAAGCAACGTCCTTCTTGTGTAAACCCTCAGACATCTCCCCTGAACCAATCATTCGTCGCATTTTTATCGCATTTTATTGTTGCCCTGTTGGCCAAGACGATCCCAGTGCTGCAGCCATGGAAACACGGAATGGTTTGGGTCGGAAGAGACCCCTGAAGATCATCCATAACAACCCTCCTGGATGGACAGGGACACCTTCCACCATCCCAGGTTGCTCCAAGCCCCACCTGGCCTGGTCTTGGACACCTTCAGGGATGGACCACCCATGAAACAGCTGGTGCCAGGCCATCCCCACCCTCACAGGGAAGGATTTCTTCCCAATATCCCACCTAAGCCCATCTCTTCTCCAGGCGGAACCACCCCAACGCTCTCAGCATTTTTTCCTGCCGTTCAATGCCATTTATCCCACACTGGGGTCAGAAACAACACAAAATCCCTTTGACAGGGGATGTATCACGTTGTGACGTCTCTGGAACCTTCCGTGGTGGTTCCGTGGGTTTGAGTTGCGGGACCTTCATGAATCTGTTCCAGAGGACAAGGCCAGCTTGGACAGAGCTCTGGTCCAGCTCGAGGTGTCCCCGCCCATGATGGGAGGCTGGAATGAGATGATTTTTAAAGCCCCTTCCACCCCCAACCATTCTGTGATTCTGCGATTCAAGGACAGAATGAATATTCACAAGATTCCCTTAACAAAATATACTTCTGTAAAACGTGATAGAGGGTTCCCTTCCTCCAGTGCACTGTGCCTGATTTGCTGTAAATAAAAACCATCCTGAAAGCCCGAGGAATGTTTTCAAACACGTAGAGAAGACGATTTTAATGCAGCCGTCGCGTGTGAAGGTTGGAGGAAGCAAATCAAGCCAGAGCTCCGGGCATTTTCCCCAGACCTGCAATTCCAAGCTGAGTCCTGCATTTTAATAGCAAAGAAAGTCCCAGCCGGGGAGGGAAGGTATCATTGACTCACGGCTTTGCTATTTCAGGAATGAGGCTCTTGAGTTGGATGCCAACCCCGGGTTTCATTCCTGGGCTCGTAGTCCAGGAACGCGCGGGGGAAACGTTCCGCTCGCGTAAAAACAATTCAGCGATTTCGGGGGGTGCCTGAGCTTTTATTTTTGGAAGATGGTGGTGGGAAGAGGATGCTGCCTGCTGTCCAGTGAGTAGTGAATTCCTCTTGGGACCTACCGGAATTGCCCTCCCGAGGTCAGGGATGAGCTCCCGGGCATGGCACAGCTGTCCACAGCTTCCTCCTGAGGGGCAGCTCCGATCTCTGCTCTGGGACCAGGGACAGGGCTGGGGGAACGGCTGGACCTGTGCCAGGGGAGGTCTAGGGTGGATATTTCTGGAAAGTTCTTCCCCTGGAGGGTGCTGGGGCACTGCCCAGGCTCCCCAGGGAATGATCACATTCCCGAGGCTGCCGGAGCTCCAGGAGCGTTTGGAGAACGCTCCCAGGGACAGGATGGGATTGTTGGGGTGTCTGTGCAGGGCCAGGGGTTGGACTGGATGATCCTGGTGGATCCTTTCCAAGCCAGGATTTTCTAGGACTCTGTGATTTACGGAATGGTGCGTTTGCAGATGATGCAATTACACCTCACTCAATCCGTGTTGTTTGACTTTTAATTACTTCGCCTTTTAGTTCTGTGGTAAGAACTGAGCTGAGGCGAATGGCCAGGAGGGGCAGGAAGGGATCACGAAATCATGGAATGGTTTAGGTTGGAAAGGTCATTAAACACCACCCTGTTCCACCGCTGCCATGGGACACCTTCCACCTTCCCGGGGTGCTCCAAGCCCTGTCCAGCCTGGCCTCGGACCCAACCACAGTTTCTCTGGGCAGCCCATTCCAGGGGCTCGGGCTGCTCTGCTGAGCAGGTCAGAATGACCTCATTTGTGCCGGGACAGCTCTTTGTGTCCCAAGTGCTCTGCTGTGCCACTGGGACACTTCCAGGACCTTGGCCAGAGGCACGGACGGCACCCGAACGAGGACGGACTCTGGGCAGAGTGACAAATCCCGGGCAAAGTGACAAACTCTGGGCAGAGTGACAAGCAGAGGGCAAAGCGATGTAGGAACAACCAAAAGACCAAATGCTGGGTTTTGCTCAATGCTAAATTTTATTGTCTACAAGTCAAGAGAGGAAACGAAGAGTGATCACAGTGACAGGCAAGGCTTCCCAACCACCAAGAGGAGAATGAACACCGCACTAATACCTAAAGCCTGATAAAACAGGTGATAGATTCAAATGTACTCCAGGCACTCATAATTAAAGATAGTCAATAACTAAAGGACAGAAAGAAGCAGCAGCTTAAGCTTGAAAAGAAGAAGAAAATCTCTCTGAATTGGCTCCATCACGATGAGCCCCAGAAGCAAAGGGGCAGCTTTTCACCTCGTGGTGCCCGTTCTGGATGCGCACCAGGGCTGGAGCACCCGGGGACAGCTCAGCAGCTCTTCTTGAGGCTGGCGCAGCACTGCTGGATGGGGATGCAGGGCGTGCAGCACTTCCTCACCGGGGTGCAGCACACCAGCACCGGCTTCTTCACCACGCACGAGCAGCAGGACAGGGAGCCGCAGGGGCAGCAGCAGGGCCGTGGCACACAGCACACGGACTTCTGGCACACCTTGGTGCAGCACACGGGCTGGCACGGGCCACAGCACACAGACTGGCATGGGTCACAGCACACGGACTGGCACGGGTCACAGCACGGCTTCTGGCACGGGTCACAGCACACGGTTTGGCACGGGTCACAGCACGGCTTCTGGCATGGGTCACAGCACACGGTTTGGCACGGGTCACAGCATGGCTTCTGGCACGGGTCACAGCAGACAGTCTGGCAGGGGTCACAGCACGGCTTCTGGCATGGATCGCAGCACGGCTTCTGGCACGGGTC
>VZRL01006022.1:24912-44492 GCA_013397895.1 Origma solitaria
GCAGCACGGCTTCTGGCACGGGTCACAGCACACGGTCTGGCACGGGTCACAGCACGGCTTCTGGCACGGGTCGCAGCACCCCGTTTTCTGGCACGGGTCGCAGCACACGGTTTTCTGGCAGGGGTCACAGCACACCGTTTTCTGGCAGGGGTCGCAGCAGCAGGACTGCTGGCACGGTGAGCAGCACACGGTTTTCTGGCAGGGCTCGCAGCACACGACCCTCGGGCAGGGGCTGCAGCACACAGTCTTGCTCTTCACGACGGAGCAGCATCCAGTGGAGCACATGGTGTTGGGAGAGGAGTGGAGGGTGGCTGGAGCGAGGATCTGGAACACAGAGGACTTGGAGATTGAACCCGTCTTTCCAAACTGCTCACACCCCAACCCTCTTTCTTTGTCTGGAGTTGGGAACCCAAGATCCTCGCAGGAATCAGACCAACTTTGGTCTTTGAACTCCACTCGGAGCTGCCTGCTCTATGCTCATCCAGGACCTTCCCTCCCCAAATTCCCACCCAAGAAGCTCATTTTCCACTGTGCTCTCTCCACCTTTTGTGAGAGGCAACAGATCAACAGGCTGAGAAAACGTGGATTTCAGAGACAGCTGTAGATCACGGACTCATAAAACCATAGAGTCCTGAAACCATAGAATTGTAAACCCATGGAATCAGGAAACCATGGAATGAGAAAACCATGGAATCAGAAAACCATAGAATCAGAAAACCATAGAATCAGAAAACCATAGTATCAGAAACCCATAGAATCAAAACCCCACAGAATCACAAACCCACAGAATCAAAGAACAGCTGGGGGTGGAAGGGACCCTGAAAGGTCCGTCCAGCCCAACGCCCTGCAGAGATGAGGCACAAAGACACAATTTCAGCTCACTGCTTGCCCAAAGCCAAAGGAGAACCATCGGAGGCTCCCTGGGAGGTGACACTCACCGTTCTTGCTGAGAGCTGAAGGTGTGTGAGGAGCAGAGGCACCTGGAGAGCTTTTATTGAGGTCGGAATTGTCCTGCCGGACATGAGGTACCCGCCAGCAATCCGTGATTTACGCTCCAAGCCTGTACTTATTCATGGACTGGGCCTTCATGTGTTTAGTCTTTGCCTCGTGGCTTCTGACCAACCCCTTAATTTTGGGTGATTATCAATTTGTTGTGTGAATTTTTTACAATTTTTTAATGTCAAGTTAATTCTTGTGGGACGCTTGAAGGGGTTGCTTCTGCTCGCTTTGCATATGGCAACGCTGCTGCATGGAGGTGCTTAATTAACATAAAAATCCTAATTAAGATTGATGTGCGGTGGATTCCAGAGGTGTGCAGGATCTTCTGGACGTCAGTCGCTCCTTGATACGATTTTAAAAACAGAATTCCAGGAAGAGCAGATTCCATGGTCCCGTGTTTTGCGTTTGAACGCGCAAATGGTGAAGGTCAAAGTCTTTCTCTGGGGTCACCAGGAGGGGAAAACCCGGAGAGTTCTGGGATCTCATCCCGTCTGAGCATGGGAAAATACACGCCCTGGGCTTTGGAACAGGACCATGGAATCGTGGAATGGTGGAATCATGGAATCGTGGAATATCCCAAGCTGGGCGGGACCCACAAGGATCATCCAGTCCAACTCCTGGCCCTGCCCAGCCCCAGCAGTCCCACCCTGTCCCCAAGATCATCATCCAAGCTCTCCTGGAGCTCTGTCGGGCTCAAGGCATCCCCAATATCAGAAATTTTTCCGTGTGAGGGACTCTGCAAATTCGTGGTGGAAATTCGGGGTTGGGTCTGGGTCAAATCGGAGCCTGTATTTTTCCAATTCCTCTTTGGGCACATTTAAATAAAAGCAAAATGCGAAACTGCTCTGGAAGTTTTGCATCCTGTTCATGCTCAGCATAACTTGATCTGCAAAATTCCTATTCAATTCCTTTCAGATTCTGAGATGCCCTGGAGTAATGGAGGACCCACCTACAGATGTTAATTGTGGAAAAATTCCGTGCTCAGCTCCCCGTCACCCCCTGGCAGCGATCAGGGCGACGTTAATGATCACGCTGCGATCAGTCATTAATGACGGACCTTAATATTCATTTTGCATAAAAGCTCCAAGGCCTCACGTGATGCCCTAAGCAATCTCGAGGATCTCCAATTAAACCACGACTTTGTAAAAAATGATCTCTCGCTGGTCAGGGGGAGCTCACGGGGCTGGGAGTGATGAGGGAAATGTTTGGTGCCTGAGGTCACCCCTGGGGAAGGACAGGTCCTGCTGGGGACACCCCTGGACACCCCTGGCTCCTGCTGGGCTGAAGGAGGGGCGATTTCGGCTGTGTCCCCAACACTGAGGACACCTCAGAACCTTCCAGCAGACTCCTGGTGACACCAATCCTCTCCCGGTGTTTGGTTACGTCACCATGGAGGAGCTGGTCCTGCTTCGAAGAACTCCGTGAGGTCACCAATTCTCGGGGCAAGGTCACCCCAAGGTCAATGTTCCTGTTGGCTCAAAGGTTAATTTCCTTTGGGGTTCAGCTGTGCTAATGACCGTTGGGCCAGGTGCTGCTCATTAGCATCTAATTAGCGATTAAAGGGCGCCAGCTGAACTCGGGGAGCAGCCCACGAGGCTTGGGGAGATATTTCTGAGCCTGTGGAGAAGGGATGGGAAACTCCAGGTATAAAAATGTGGGATTATTCTGAGCAGGGAGGTGAGGGAAGAGGGTTGGCCGAAGCGAGGCGGTTTTATGGCGACTTTGTACGGATTTGGCACGCAGATTCATCCGATGAGCACAAAACCCCCACAGTTAGGGCTGGGGCGTTTAAAGCCCTGCAAGGTGGATTCGCAGATCCACCGCCGATTTCACAAAGGGAAATATTCAAATTAGAGTCATACAAATTTCCCAATTAAACGTTGCATTGCGCGAAGGGACTCAGCAGGCTCCGGGAGATGCCCGGAGGAACTGAGCTCGGTTTGTTTGGGTTGGAGAGTTGCAGACCCAGGGGAGCAATCCCTGCTCGGAAGCAGCTGAGGGACATTGCTCCTCGTCAACCCCTGGGGGTTTCCTCTCGGTTTGTCCCATGGTGGAATCCGCTGTGTCCTTATTTAATGTGTCCAGGAATGTCCCTTCAGGTGGCCTGGAGAGGGAGGATTCCTCTCACCAAATGTTTGTGGCTCCTCAAGGCCTCCCCACCCTCACAGGGAATAATTTATTCCCAATCTCCCACCTAAACCTCCTCTCCATTGGTCTGAGCTTATTTCCCATATCCTGTCCCTGCCCTTCCTGAGGATAAGTCTCTCTCCAGCTCCTGCAGGTCCTGGGAGGGGCTCTGGAGTCTCCACACAACCTTCTCCCCTCCAGGCTGAGCATTCCCAGCTCTCCCTCCATGGGAAAGGGGCTCTGATCCCTGAGCAGCTTCGTGGCCTCCGCTGGCCTTGCTCTCTGCGGAAAGGAAATTAAATGGGACAGCACATGGAAGTGAAAGTCTCTGCTGTGGCCGCGAGTTCCTCAATTCCCACCTGCAGGGAGGGCAGCAGTGAGTAAGAAAGGAGATTCTAAGGTTTGTGTGAGGCCTCTGAGCGAGGGCAGAACCCCGAGGCAGGTGAGTCATTCCGGCTGCAACTTTTCCTTTTTTTTTTTTAACCCATTCCTCCTTAATGAGCATTTTCTCCATAACCTATACATAACTAATTCCAATTCCCTATTGACCAAGGGGTCATTTAGTGGCTATTGCAGCACGCGGCTCATCACGGCTGTTTCCCACGCCCGGGACAGGTGACGAGGGATGAATCACGCCAGGGAAACCTTCACTTATTTTACACCATAGAAATTGGTTAATTGAGGCTATTCCCAGTTCCAAACCCTGCAGGATTTGCTTTGCTTCGGTTCCAAAAATAGCAGCGGCTTTGAAAGCAGAAACGGGCGGGGAGAACATGAACGCACAGGTCAGGCTGGAAACCTGAGCACCCAGCGCTTGCTGAGCCCGGAGCGAGGGTTTGTTCCCCCAGGAATTCTCCCCACGTGCTCCTCCCAGCCTCTGCTGGGGGCTCCGGGCATTTTCTATGGATTCGTGTTTCCTTGGAATTTCTCCTACTCTGGGGATTGAAGCACAGCTCCAAACACGCGAGAAAACAGAGATGCCATTGGACCAGCACAGAACCCCAGAGAAACTGAGGCTGGAAAAGACCCCCGAGGTCATCGAGTCCAAGCTGCGCCCAATCCCTGCCTGGTCACCAGCCCAGTGTCCAGTCATTCCTTGGATGGGGATGGGGACCCCAAACCTCCCTGGGCAGCCCCTCCCGAGGCCGGACCATCCTTTCCAGGGGGAAACTCCTGCTGATGTCCACCCTGAGCCTGCCCTGGCCCAGCCTGAGGCTGCTCCCTCTCCTCCTGTCCCTGTTCCCTGGGCTCACATCCCAGTCCCCTCCTGTTGGGAGCTGTGGAGAACGAGGAGGTCTCCTGCCCTTCTCCTGTGACAATCCAGGTGCCATCGGCCTCTTGCCCACTTGGGCACCCCTGGGCTCGTGTCCAGCACCCCCAGGTCCTCCCCCATCTTTCCAGCCACTCCTCCCCCAGCCTGGAGTGACCAAGGCCCTTGGCCTCATTAACCCTCTCCCTGCTGGCTTCGGGCCTCGATCCTGCCTGTTTAACGGTGATGGAAACACCCAGGACTCTCAGGTCGGCTTGGAACACCATTTTTATTGTCTTGCTGGAGAACGAAGCAGCGAAGCAAGATGGGAACCATTCCCAGTGGAGAGAAAAGAGAAACAGCTCAAAGCTCCTCAGACCGAGGGGTTTCACCCTAAAACTGCGCCATCCACCACAGTTTTAGAAGGCCTTGCTTGGAGGGAATTGCAAAGCTGGACTGGGACGAGCTGGAGGCTTTGGGCAGGGAGGGATCGCGAGCATCGCGGGCCCCGCTCTCAGTACTTGGGGTACGCGGGCGGCAGCTTGCAGATGTTCTTGGTGACCTGGGGGCAGAGCGGGGGGCAGTAGCGCTGCGCTGGGGGGCAGCAGGGCTGCACCGGGGGGCAGTAGCGCTGCACCGGGGGGCAGTAGCGCTGCACCGGGGGGCAGCAGGGCGTCACGTAGCTGAACTTCTGCACGGGCTGCCTCTGGACGGTGTAGTGGCACGAGGGCCGCGAGTCGTGGCAGGAGGAGGAGCGCCATCCGTGGCACGAGGACTCATAGTCGTGGCAGGATCCGCGGGAGCACATCTTCCTGGAGTTGTGGCAAAGCTGTTTGGAGCAAGGGATCGGCGTGGTGAGAGGAGGCTCTGATTCACTTCTTTTAATCCCTCCCTTTTTATTTTTTAATCATTTTTTTCTTGAGATCTCCAGTGAATGGTTTCTCCCTTTTTTTTTACCCGCCTAATCCGGACCCAGCACAGCCTCGATCCTGTTGGGTGTGCGCTGGGAACTGGGGTGTGAAATCAGGTCCCTGCAAGCCACCCGGAGCCCCAGGAGCCCCAGGAGCCCACCTCCAAAAGCCACCTCTCAAAGCCCACCTCCCAGAGCCCACCTCTCAAAGCCCACCTCATGGAGCCCACCTCCCCACGCCCAGTGCCGTGCAGAGCAGCAGAGTTTATGTCACCCGAAGGTGCCTCCGTGGGCTGCACCTTTCCTGGGAATCCTTCCCCTGCCATTCCCCTCCTCAGGGAGGGAGCAGCAGGAAGCATTTCCCTAAATCGCCCCGAGATCCATGAAGACCTCTTGTGGAGCTTTCCTCTGCCTCAGCAAGAGCAGCAACAGTAAAATGGATCTTACCCTCTTCAGCCGCGGCGAGGAGTTTCTGGAAGCGAAGGCGAGCGAGTGCAGAGGACAGCGCTGAGGGACCTTTTATACCCTCCCGAGGTGATGTGGGATGTGAGGCACCTCCTCGCGATGACACCTTAATTAATTCCGCATTCAATCCCGCAGATGTTTGCACTTCTCCTGATTTTTAGGTGTTCCCTCCTTGACGCACCGGGTCCCGTCCCGCCGGCGATTCCTAACGCAGGGATTTCGGAAGGCACAGCTCTCCCATTTCCTGGAGACTGACACTAATGGGATGGGTGGTAATTAGGGACGAGGGACAACTGGGATTACGTCAGGGACAGAGAAGGCTCAGAAACGCTGACTGCCGGGGCTGGTCTCCCGTCGGGTGCAGGTGACAGCTCAGGATTTTAATTCCCCTGTTGCTGGGTGCCAAGAGGAAATGGGATTAACCAGCTGCAATTCCTGGGGGTGGCACAACGCTGGAAAATCCGGTGGGATCTCCTTGGCTCCTCGGAATGGTGAGAAATAAAACGTTCCTGGTTCTTCACGTGTCCCTTGACATGGCGGGTGGCGGGGATGACCCCATCAGGTTGTCCCATGTGAATCAAAGGTTTTTGATACGTAAGGTCAGAGGAAAACATCTGACGCTGAGCTCTGCACGAGGTATGAGGATATTAAATTTTCCTGTTCTTGGTTTCTCTTTCCTTCAGCGATTCCTCACATTTTTTTCACCTGAGGGTTCAGAGAAGAGGAGCTGAAGTTTGAGCAAATACTAGCAGAAGTTTGGGCCCTAAAGCTGAATCTGTGACCCAGCTGGACTCAGAGTTTGAAGTGGGAGGAAATGAAACTCCTCAGGCTGGGAAATGCTGCCCGTTAGAGCAATTCACTGCCTGGGGAGGGAAGATCTCCCCAATTCGGGGTGTCCCACAGCTTTTCTCCAGGCTGAAGGCAGCCAGATCCTTGTGGTGAGTTCTGTGGAGCAAGGGAGGAGTGCAGGAATTCCTCGGGGATGTTTGGTGACTCAGGTGTGGTCCCTGAGCAGCCTCCCGGTGACACAGTGGGTGCTCGTGTGACAGTTCTTCTGTCCGGGCTTTGGCCTGGAGCATCACACTGATGTTTTCCAAAATCTTTCTGCCTCCTCAACAGCCTTCCAAAACCACCCAAAAACCATCTCTGGATCTTCCAAATTCAGGGCCTGCTCAGGGAAAAGGGATCTCAGGAGAGTTCTCATCGTCCTTTGCTCACAGCTCTCTCACGGGGGTTTGGGCTTTCTGTTTTCAGAGGCTCCAAGGGGTTCAGATATTTGAGAATTCATATCCAAGGTCTGAAATAGAGCCTGGAGGGAATTATTACACATTGAGAAGGAGCACTGGCGACTGTGACCTATTTCTTCCCCTTCCATTGAATTTCCTGGGGTCACTGAGGCTGGAAAAGCCCTCTGGGATCATCGAGCACAACCTTTGACCATTTCCCCCTTTCCTTCTGTTCATTCCCAAATGAATGTAGGAATTATTGGCCATCCAATATTGGGATACTTTTGGTATAAAAAGGAATTTGATTGGAAACCGCTCAAATTTTTTTTTTTAAATCAAGGAAAAAGAGAATGAAGGAATTCAAAGGCAGCGAGGGTCTCATGAATCATCAGATTTATTGTTTCCCACACCTGGATGAGTCCAAAACAGAAGCTCAAGACAGAGAAAGATTCCCAACAAAGTAATTATGCCCGGAATAATTAGAAAGGATATTTCCCAAATAATTAGCAAGAACGACACCACGAATGTTAATTAGGGGAGCATTTCATCCCCACCACGATCCCACATGGCAGAGACCCAGGGATTTCAGTGCGGGTGAGACGAGCCGAGGTCAGAGCGTCCGAGGGCGGAGCCGGCAGCTCCGGCTGCTGGGGCCAGGTCAATACTTGGGACACGCCGGTGACAGGTTCCAGGTGCTCTTGGTGACCTGGGGACAGTAGGGGACCTGGGGGCAGTAGGGGACAGGGGGACAGTAGGGGACCTGAGAGCAGTAAGGGACCTGGGGACAGCAGGGGACAGGGGGACAGTAGCGCTGCACGGGGGCCCAGCAGGGCCTCACGGAGATGCATTTCTGCACCGCCTGCCTCTGGATGTAGTGGCAGGGGGGCTCTGGCTCGTGGCACGAGGAGCGGGAGCGGTGGCAGGAGAACCAGGAGCGGTGGCAGGAGGATCGCGATCCGCGGCAGGAGGACTCGTAGTCGTGGCAGGAGCTGCGGGAGCACATCTTCCTGGAGTTGTGGCGGAGCTGGAGGGAGGACAGAGATCGTCAGGAGGGAGGACAGAGATGGTCAGTCTGGGATCTGAACTTCTGCTCTTGCTCTGGACTGGGATGGGAAATGCTTGCCTCCATTTTGGGATATCCTGACGCTTCCTTTTGGAGGTTATCCCATGATAGCTCGGCTCTGATGGGAATTTCCCTCCCAAGATGGAAAATTGTTTTATTTTAAGGTAAAATTTCCTCCCAAAGCTGTACATCCATCGCCCAGCGGTGTGGGAATGAATTCCGTGCAGTCTCCCAAAAACTCCGTGTCTTTGAGGATCTGCTCCTTCAATTACCCCAATTTTCCTGTCCCCCCAACCGTGAGCACTCCTTGTGCACGTTCCGGCATCCAGACACCAAAATAAGGAATTTCTAAGACAAAAGCAAGGCTTGAACACAGAACTCTGTGAGCTCCTGCTGCTCGAGAGCAAATAAATCACCGTAACCCAACTCACCCTTGGCTGGAGCACGAGGAGGAGCTCGAGGAGCCGATGCTGAGTGAAGGATGGACAGCGGGCGCCGGACTTTTATATTCCCCAAAGGGCTGTCTCAGAATTAGGCACCTCTTGGCAATGCTGACACAAACCCTCATACTCATATTTATCTCCTGCGTCTCGTTTTTAGCGTTTCCGACCTGACGCAGTCAGGGGAAAAAAACTGACGATGACTTTTTCCTCAGCACTTTAATAAACAACGAATTTCCCAACCTGCTTAGAAGGGAATTTGGGAGGCAGTTGCGTATTTCCATGGCAAAAAATGGACCTATCCCTGGAGTTATTAAGTGATTTGGCGTTGGGCAACCGGGATTGCGTCAACTGCAGCCCAGGAGCGTTGACTCTTCCCCGTGTGCTGCCCCTGCTTCTCCGCGGCACAGTCACATTTTGATTGAGAGGTTTTTTTTTTCCCCTGACACAAGGGACTGTAATTAAGAGCCACAACTACCAGGACTTCATTAGAGGGAGGTCCTGGTGACTACCTCGGCCCCGACGCCTCAGCTCCGGAGGTGACGCCAGGCGGACGTCCCCAGTCCCGATTTTTTCCATTCCGTTTGCGAACCATCAGCTGTTTCTTGTTTGTGCCACGGTATTTTCCTGTTCACATTCCTCCTCGATGGACAGGCTTTCAAATTCTCTGCAGGAAAGGTTTGTGGGATGATTTTACCTCTTCGCGACCTGGTTTCAACCCCAGATTTCTGTGGGGTCTCGTCTTATTTAAGCAGTTCTGTAATTCTTATTCATTCCAGCACTTCGCTCTTTGTTTCCACATTTTTGTCAGAGCAGCCCAAGATTTTAGGAGAATAAAAGGGTGATTGTCCCTTTCCTGTGACTTTTATCCACGTGAGAACCACGGGAACAACTCACGGCTCGGGGAACGAGATGATCTTTAAAGTCTCTCCCAACCCAAACTATTTTATGATTCTATGACTATTTTTATTTATTTGTCAGACCGTGATTCCGAAACCCAGAAGCTTTTAAGAAAATATTTTAGAGCCAATCCTCGCTTAGGAAAATCTGAAATCCGGAAATAGCTGCGAGTGACATAAAAATGCTTCACCTGGGTGGATAAAACTCCCTTTTGTGGGGGCCCTCGTGCCAATCCCTCATCAGGCAGGAGGAATCCATGGAATTAGGGAATCAGAGGATGGCTCGGCTTGGAAGGGACATGAAAGAAGCTCTCACCCAACCCTCAGAGTCATTAACCGGAGCTGAGTGTGGCTGTGGAGCTCCGGGGAAGCTGATGCAGCCACAGAGCCTGTTCTGGAACCAGTGCCTCAGCTGGGCTGCGAGATAAGGAAAGTCTCAGGTTGCCAAAAGTCAGGAGAGATCTCGCACTTATTTTTAAGTGTCTGCGATTGCCGTTGAAAACAGTAATTTGGGTCTCAGTGAAAGAAGGAGGGTTAGGAAAAGCCGCGAGGTGCTTATTTGCATTTATTAGACACCTCAGGATGTCTGTGGCTCTGAGTCAGAGGGACTCAGAGGGTGAGGAGCTGCTGAGTTCTGCACTGAAGGGAATCCTGGAATGGCTGGGGCTGGAAAGGACCTGAAACCCATCCAGGGCCACCCCTACCGTGGCAGGGACACCTTCCACGGCCCCAGGCCCCGTCCAGCCTGGCCCTGGGGTGGGGAATCCATGGAATCTCCTGGGCCAGGGCCTCCCCAGCCTCACAGGGAGGAATTCCTTCTGGATAGAAATGTATAAATGCATATTATCTGTATCAATATTTAAATAAACAGGGTGGAGATGAGCTCTCTGAACCTTCACCCGCTCCAGAAATGCCTCTGGAATCACTGGCTTTTATTAGTTTGAGATTTTAGGGGCATTTTGTGATAAGCTTGGGAATGAAAGAGAGAGAAGTGATGACTGAAAAGTCACAATATTTCTCAAGTAAAGAGGGCAAAGAATAAACGGACCAGAAACCTTTTTTGCTTTTAGAAATCAAATTTTATTGTTTTGGAGGTTGTCACATGGTGTGGGAATCAGCAGGAATCATTCCCAGTTCCACGGAAAGCAACCTGAGCTGGGTCTAGCCTGCCGAGCAAATTAAACCAAATAGGAGCAGAAACAGATTCTAATCACAGCCGAGGAATTCGAGGATCAAATTAAAAACGGGAATAAAGACCCATCGAGCCGAGCTCTAGGCGTGGACAGCGCCCAAGGGCGGGCCCCGCTCTTAGTACTTGGGGTACGCGGGCGGCAGCTTGCAGATGTTCTTGGTGACCTGGGGGCAGAGCGGGGGGCAGTAGCGCTGCGCTGGGGGGCAGCAGGGCTGCACCGGGGGGCAGTAGCGCTGCACCGGGGGGCAGCAGGGCGTCACGTAGCTGAACTTCTGCACGGGCTGCCTCTGGACGGTGTAGTGGCACGAGGGCCGCGAGTCGTGGCAGGAGGAGTGCGACTCATGGCAAGAGGTGTCGTGGCTGTGGCAGGATCCGCGGGAGCACATGGTCCTGGAGTTGTGGCGGAGCTGCAGGGGAGAGAGGAACGGTCACCGCGGGCACGAGCCGATGGGCATTTGCTCTGGGGTTCCCCATTTTCTTCCTGAGCTCATTTTTTGGGGGTGAGAACGCAGTGTCAGTGCAGGTCGGGAGGCGCTTTAATCCCTCACCAAACCCTTTGATGGATGGGACTTGATTTCCAGAGAAAAATCGCTCCAAACACCAATTTCCCCAGAGCAGCTCCAGACCCTCAGGTTCTTTCTGCTTGGAAACCTCCAAGTCCCTTTCCCACAAACCACTCTGGCTTTCCTATCCCTATTTTCCACTCTTTCTGTTTTTCGGTCCCTCTGGCTTTCCTATCCCTATTTTCCACTCTTTCTGTTTTTCGGTCCCTCTGTCTTTCCTCTCTCTATTTTCCACTCTTTCTGTTGCTTTGGTCCAACCTGAGCTCCTGCTCAAGGCCTTTACTGTCCTTTGTTTCAATAATTTGCTCCTGTGGGTGACAAGAACTTGGTCTCCACCACAACCGAGATGCAGAGGTGAGGAGGGAGTGTCCAATGCTCCAACTCTACCGAAACTCGTGGGAAAACATTGAGTTTCCTAAAGAAACTCCAGAGGGAGAGGAAAATGGGACTCACCCTTCCAGCAGTGAGGATGGAGCTGTGTTGGAGCTGAGCAGTGAGTGAAGGAAACCGGGACGAGGAACCTTTTATACTTTTGCAGAGGGTTATCTGGGACATGAGGCATCCCTAATTACAGATCCCAGCCCATTTCTGTCCGCTGCATTCAGCTTCCCGGATTTTGCCTTTGATGCTCTGTGCTTTTAGGATTGTAATTATTAATAGCTCGTTAATTCCTTCGCCTCCCTGTGAACGAGATTGGAAGGAATTTCATGTGAAGTGACGCCAGCACCGACACCGACGGATCTGCTCGTGGATGTGATGGGGTGGGAGAGGTGTTTGTAATCCAGGAGTGACAATTCCTCAGGGTCACGAGGGCCGGGAACTCAACGTGATCGACCTCCGTGTGTGAGAAAAAATTATTATTGATGTTAATCCCTGGGGATTAGGTTCAGGGTAGGAATTCTGCAGAGGGATTGCCCAATGGGGCCGGATATGGTAATGAGAGATTTGCATTAGCCCAAATCTGTCCTTCACTGATAATTCCAAACTTCCTGCCTGGTGTGGCTGGTGGGGATTTCCCCTCCAGGTGCCCACCAAAGCCATGGGATCACAGGTTCTGCCACCAAACTTGCCCTGGAGCGGGTCCTGTCCATGTGCCACAGGTTCTGCCACCAAACCACCCCAGAATGGGTTCTTGTCCATTGCCCCACAGGTAATGCCACCAAACCTGCCCCTGAGAGGCTCCTGTCCATGTGCCACAGGTTCTGCCACCAAACCTGCCCCTGCGAGGCTCCTGTCCATGTGCCACAGGTTCTGCCACCAAACCTGCCCCTGAGAGGGCTCCTGTCCATGTGCCACAGGTTCTGTCACCAAACCTGCCCCTGAGAGGGCTCCTGTCCATGTGCCACAGGTTCTGTCACCAAACCTGCCCTGGAATGTGTCCTGTCCACAGCCCCACAGGTCCTGTCACCTCTGTGGATCCCCATCCACAAAATCCTGGCCAGGCAAACCCAGCCTGGGGCTTTGGCTGCCACTTTAGTTCTGCCACGTGGTGTTGGTGACATCGGTGTCAAATGCCGGGACAGGATGGTCTGAGGTGAGCAAAATCCCAAAATCCCTGAGGTTGGAAACACCTCCAAGACCCTCCAGCCCAAGCTTTGAGCAATCCCCACCTTGTCACCAGCCCAGAGCACTGAGGGCCACATGCAGGGTTTCCTCGGACACCTCCAGGATGACCTAAGTCCTGCTCATCCTCCCAGAGGTGTTTTGGTTATTTTCTCTCTGATTTTACTCTGAATTCTTTAATTTAGCTGGGACAAAGTGCTGCTGTCCTGCTTCCAGCACTTCCCAAGTGGTTTTAGGGACGATGAGACAGGGATGAATCTCAAGAAAAAAAATAAACACAATGATGCGATGCGAGATACACTTCCAAACCTGGATTTTCCCGTGAATCACGGGTGAACTTTGCTCTTCCATGCCTGGGTGCAAGTCATGCCCATCTGAGCCACCAGTGACATCTCCGTGTCCTATAAAAGGCAGGAATGTGTCAACATTGGGGTGGCATTGGGGATTAGGCATGAGGCACGAGGGATTTAGGGTGATGCTCTGCTGACTCACTGGGATCCTTCAGACTGGTCCATGAGCTTCGGCATCCCAACGGACGGAATGTCCCCGTAAAGAGTTCCCTGCCAGGGCAGGCTCAGACTCAGCACCTCTGGGAATTTTTGGCCACATGGGGGATGGGATTTGCTGCCATGTGAGAGAGGTCAGGTGGGAAAAATTTTTTTAAAAATGGATGTCAGATGGAAATATCAGGAAACAGGAATGTCTGAGGCCAGGGGACAGCAAAAACCCCTTTGTCCAGAAGCAGCAGCTCCCGGCTCTGCGGGGATGAGCAGCAGGGCTGGCACTGCCCTGCTGGTGACTGAGGGGGTCTCACCAAGGATCTGGAACATTTACGGAAAATTCTGGAACGTTCACGGAAAATTCTGGACCGTTTACAGAAAATTCTGGACCCTTTACGGAAAATTCTGGAATGTTTACGGAAAATTCTGGGACGTTTATGGAAACTTCTGGACCGTTTACGGAAAATTCTGGAACGTATATGGAAAATCACCCACGGCCTCAGTGTTTGCACACTTGGCTCTGCCTGAGCCCACCTGTGCTCGCTGAGAGCAGCACAGGAGGGAGAGGCCTTCCCTGCGATGTTTCTCCGCAGGGATTCAGCAGAACCTCTGCCGCCGTGCCCTCCGTGGGTGGGGAAGGTGGGGACGATTCCCCGCCGGATTCCCGCAACCCTTCCGCAGCCTTTCCTGCTTTCCTGCTTCTCTCCGCAGATGTGCGCGGAGATAGAGCTCCGGCTGGGGACAGATTCCCTGCCTCAGCTCCTCAGACCCTCCCCGAGTCTGCGCTTCCGCGGGTGACACAATCCGGGTCGCACCGGCTCCGCCGCGAGCGTGGGTGAAACCTTGGATTGCTTCAAAAGGATCCGCGGTGGAGATCGTATCTCCCCTCCCCACAAATGTTTTCAGCCAGGCTCCAGCCCGGCCCGGAGCCTCTCGTCTGGCTGGGTTTCCGCCCCTTTTGGCACTGGGTGGGTTTGGCACTGCCCGAGGGGTGCTGGGGTACGGGGATGGGCACCGGCGCCATTCCGTGTCCCCGTGTCCCCTCGGAGCCACACGTTCCCGACCCCGTTCCTCGCTCCTGCAGTCACAGACCTCACACCTGCGAATGAGGCTCCTCGTTGTTTTAATTAAGAGTCATAAGAAAACGAGCACTAATAATAAGTTTCTCGCTCCTTTCAAAGGCTCGGCACAAACCCTCGGCTAATTAAATGTCTCGTGCATTACACACGGCGCTGCTCTCACCCCGCAGAGCCACCAGGTCTCACAGGAATCGGCCTGGAGGATCCTGGCGTGGAGCCCAGGGGTGGCTCTGGTGCAATGGGAAACACAACTGCTGATTTTCAGGGACATCCGACCTTCCTTTTTCCCTTTTACATCTGCAAGGGGGGCTCGGAACTTTCATGATTTACGTCGGTTTAAACCTTGGGAGGAACCGGGAATGTTTCTTCTCATTTGAGAAAGATGCTGAGGGGCTGGAGTGCGTCCAGAGATGGGAATGGGGCTGGAGCAGAGGGAGAAGGGTCTGGAGAACTCCTGAGGGAGCTGGGGGGGCTCAGCCTGGAGAAAAGGAGGCTCAGGAGAGACCTTCTCTCTCTCCAGCTCCCTGACAGGAGGCTCAGGGTGGACATGAGGAGGAATTTCTGCATGGAGAGGGTCAGGGCTTGGCAGGAGGATTGGAGTCGCCATCCCTCGAGGTGTCCGAGGAAGGCCTGGCTGTGGTGGTCCTCAGTGCTCTGGGCTGGTGACCAGGGCAGGATCAGGCACTGGACTCAATGTTCCTAAAAGGATTTTCCAGCCCCGGTGATTTTGGGATTCTGGGATTTCCTCCAGGAAACACGGACTCTCAATGGGATTTCCATAGTGGGGAGAGTTCCCTCATACAAAAGATCGATCTGACCCCAAATTCTCCATTCAGAAGGGACTTTGGGCATGACGTGGTCCTTCCTCTGCTCGTATCCTCCTGTTCACGGAGATCAGGGGTTCCGAGACCCCAGACGGAGCCTGCTCTGCGCTCCCCGGCCGGGAACGAACCACAAACCCTTCCGGGGTCTGCAAACCCTTCCTGGGGTGCCTGCGAGGGTCTGAGGAATGAACCACAAACCCTTCCTGGGGTCTGCAAACCCTTCCCGGGGTGCCCGCGAGGGTCTGAGGCTCCGAGCCAAGGGCTGGGGTTACCCAGAGGCTGATCTGCACCTCCAGCCCCAGACAGCTTTTGAAATCAGGCTGGCAGGGGCCCAAGGCATGGGGACCGCAGGGCTGAGCCATCCCAGCCACTGGAATGGCACGGGAAGGGGCGGAAGCAGCTCCCCCTGAGCCCAGACAGGCTTGGGAGTGGTGCCAAAGATGAGGAGAAGCAGTGGAAAAACACCATGACAAAGCACGTTTGATGAGCTTTAGGTTTTAATATCACACCTTTGCTACTGGAGACGGGAGCAGGGAACGGAGAGATCGGAAAAATCCCAATTCCACCGCGCTAATGCCACTTGGGGTTCTCAGGAGGAGGGAAAGGGCTGCGGGGATGAGGTTCAGGGCCTGCCCAAGCTCGGGGACAGGGCACAGGAGCAGCTCCTGAAGGGCTCTTCACTTCTGCTGCTGCTGCGGCGGCCACTGCACCGGCTGCTTGATCTGCTGCTGCTGCTGCTGGCACGGAGCCTGGGCCAGGGGCACCTGCCCCACCCCGGGCCCCGCGGGACACTGCGGGGTCAGCACCACCACGGGGGTCACCTCTGGCACGGCTGTCACCTCGTGGCACACCACCCCCTCGGAGCCGTGGCACGAGCGGTCGCTGTCGTGGCAGGAGGAGCCTCCGCTGTGGCAGGAGGAGCTCTCAGAGCTGTGGCAGCCTCTGTTCTCCCGGGAGCACATTTTGGGGTGGCTGGAGAGAAGGTTGGAAACCTGGCAAGGAGAGGAGTGTGGCGTTAGACGCAGTGAGGGCAGCGCGGTGTCCCTGCTCTGCTCTGCGGTCACGTTCCCTCGCTGTGCTCAGGGGCCAGGATTTGCTTTCTGCCCGTTCAGCTTTCCCAGTCTGGGGCTTCATTTCCACAGCCTTGGATTGACCTGGACCCCCTGAATACCCTCAGGGGTCCCCACAGCAGCCCTGGCCTCTGTTTCTGCTGGGTTCCATGAGCTGCTTCCCTGTTCTCCCTTGAACCATTTTCCAGTTATTCCTTGAGCCATTTCCCAGTTATTCCTTGAGCCATTTCTCTGCTATTCCTTGAGCCATTTCCCTGTTCTCGTTTACTCCCCCGGGAATGCTCTCGAGGAGGATCAGATGCTCCGTGGGATGCTGGGATAATCCACAGCAGCAAGAGGCATCCCGGCAAGGATCCCAAAAACTCCAGAGGGGCTCTGGCAGAGCCCCGGCAAAAGCCATTCCAAAGGCCGGTGCCCAAAATAAAGACATCCCTGTGCCTTCCTCCCTCCTCGTGTCCTCTACTCCCTCCAGGCCCGAGTTCTTGGGCATGAGGAAAATCCTCTATGCACATCCCAATCCTTCTGAGGATTGCTGGGATTTCAGGGAGGCAAAAGGCGTCCAGGATGCTGAGCTGGGAGAGGATCCTGCTGCTCCTTCCTCTCCCAGTTTAAATCCGCCTTCTCTCTTCTTTCCTAAATTTCTTCAGGGACTTTTTAATACTTTCAGCTCCTTAAGGTGTTTTTCAAAGGAGCTTAGTAAAGGAGTCAGGCTTATAAACGCAATTAAAATTCCCACCTTAACCCCGAGGTTTCTCAGGAAAGATCAACCTGCTGTCTCCCGTTCATCCCCAAACCCCATTATTTGCTTTTATTCATCTCCAGTTTGTCCTCTGGGCACTGGAAAGCACCGGAATAATCAAAATATAACTACAGGTGATAAATTTTGCTTCTCAGCACAGGCAGTCCTAATTTTTTGGGAGCGTGAAACAGCTCTAAACCCAGCCACTAAACCGAGGATTTGGCTCCCGATAACCCCTGGAAATGCCCCCAGAGCAAAGCTCAGCTCAGCACAGGAATCTCCATTGGAATGAAAGGTTAGCGGTGGAGAAGGGACTCACCTGGGCAGTGGAAGCTCTGGAGGAGGAGTGGAGCCGAGTGGATGAGCTGCTCTCCCCTCCGAGGACTTTTATAGGGTTCCCAAGTCTCTTCCTGAAAATGCAATAACCCCCCGGGGAAAAATGACCAAGGTATTTACACAACAGCCCCGCCCTAATTACCCACCACCTTCAAAAGCTCCTTCCACCCGATTTCTTTGATTGACTTGTCAGGATCTTGATTGTCTTCCTCGTGTTACACAGCGTTAATTGCAGCCCGGCCCTGGCGGGCTCGGAGTGAAAATCGTGTGGGCGGCTCAGCTGGCTCAGCCTCGCGGCACGATGAGTTTGAGGTTGCAAAATGGATGGCAAAGGTGGTGAGTTTTGGGTTCCTGTCCTCCCAAAACCTCTCACCTGCAGTCTGGCAGGAAAGAGAGGTCCCAGGGCCCAGTCCTCCTTGACTGGTCTTGGCAGGACCAGGCTCTTGTGGAGAAGCCCCACCATTCTTGGGTCCTCACCATAAAAAATGGCAAATTCTTAGAAAGTCCTTGTTGGACATCCTTGGAAATCATCTCTGAAGTTGTTTTCACCTCGTGAGACACCTGCGGGCACCAGAACTGAGCTGAGGGTCCCCCAAGGGCATTTCGCAAAGGAACAAAACCAGGACAATGACATCTGTGGCCACTGTGGGAGGCCGTGGCTGGGCAGTGACCTGGCAAACCCTGGTGGTGGTACTTCCCACTTTGGGAAGCCTTGGCTTTACCTGTGAATTCACCGAAAACGTGACGAGGTTTCCTCAACTTGAGGAAGAGCTTCTTCCCATGGATGGGGCAGAGCCCTGGAACAGTCCTGGGGTCTCCCCTCTGGAGCCATTCCAAACCCACCTGGACCTGTCCCTGTGTCACCTACGCCAGGTGACGCTGCCTTAGACTGGGACATCTCCAACTATTCTGTGACTCTGTGATTCTGCGATTCTGTGATTCCGCGATTCTGCGATTCCTTGATTCTGTGATTCCACGATTCCGTGATTCTGTGATTCCCCACCCCTGTCCATCTACTTCCCACCTGATTTTACGACCATTTCACCATCACTGTCGCAGTCACCACCAATTTTCATTGCTGACATTTTTTCCCGGCCAATCCCAGGACGTCCCCCACAGAATCTCTCCCTGAAAATATCCGTTTTTCCCATGTTTTCCTCTTTTTGGTTTTCCGGGCTCTGGAGCAACGACGGGAAGTTGGCGCCTACGGAAGTTGCTTGTGCAAACCTTGCAGCCGTGAGTAAGCTGTGAGTAAAATGCTGGGTCAGAGACCACGATCCGAGCTCCCCACGCACCCCGAGCTCCGCCGGCTCTTCCCTGGGGCCGGGATCACCTGGGCACAGAGCACCGCGATGGTGCAATCGTGGATGCAACCACGGCTTCGCAACAGCCCCGGTTTCTCATTTTCCCTCCCATTCCCGGCCTGACTGTGGAATTCCAGCAGGAATGGTGCATTTTCCCTCATTTTCCACCTGAACTCCCTCCCGGAGCCACGAGGTTTTGTTGGGCAGGGATGACCTGAAGCCAAGGAGAGGCTCCCTGTTGCTATCACTGAAACAATGGACGGAGTTTCTCTCCAGAGGCGCCACTTGGATACTTTCATCCCAAAGCCAGAGCCGTGTTTATGCTCAGCTTGTTTACCAACAGCCACGGGAGAGCGCCTTGGTTTGACGAGCAGTGACAGACTTGGGATGAGCCCTGGTTATCAGAGTTTGGGATGAGTTGTGCTTATCAGTTTGGGATGAGTTGTGCTTATCAGTTTGGGACGAGCCCTGGTTATGAATTTGGGATGAGCCCTGGTTATGAATTTGGGATGAGCCCTGATTATCAGTTTAGGATGAGCTGTGGTTATCAGTTTGGGATGAGTCCTGGTTATCAGAATTTGGGATGAGTCCTGGTTATGAATTTGGGATGAGCCCTGGTTATCACAGTTTGGGATGAGTTGTGTTTATCAGTTTGGGAGCCCTGGTTATGAGTTTGGGATGAGTCCTCATCAGTTTGGGATGAGTTGTGGTTATTAGAGCTCGGGATGAGCCCCTGTTATGAATTTGGGATGAGTCCTCGTTATCAGTTTGGGACGAGCCCAGATCTCGTCAGCCCTGACGATGACTCGTCCCTGCCCTGTTGCACAAGCAGAGGGGAGGAAACCTCTCCATGCCGAGGATAAAACTCAGGCCTGGCCTCGGCCTCCTCCCAGCCTCGGGCTGAGCTGAGCTCCGGAGAGGGTGGATGAGCTCCGGAGAGGGTGGATGAGCTCCGGAGAGGGCGGATGAGCTCTGGGGAGGGCGGATCAGTTCTGGAGAGGGCGGATCAGCTCTGGTCAGGGCGGATGCGCT
>VZRL01006022.1:44548-54876 GCA_013397895.1 Origma solitaria
TCTGGAGAGGGCGGATCAGCTCTGGAGAGGGCGGATCAGCTCTGGGGAGGGCGGATCAGCTCTGGGGAGGGCGGATCAGCTCCGGTCCTCGTGTCCGAGCTCTGGATTCAAGCCCACCCTCTTCTCCCTGCAGCTATTGGATATTGAACCACCCAAACTTGGGGAGTGCTCTTGGATAGGAGCCTCAGGAACCAGGGAATAAGAAATGGAATTCTCAAATATTTTCTGTTTTTTTTTCTTTTGGGAGGGACTGAAATTTTGGGGTGGTTTTCGGTGAGTTGGATAAACACAAAGATTTGGAGGCTCCAGACTTGCCTGGGAATTTGTTTGAGTTTTCAGAGTTCTTTTTCTCCCTTGGTGAAGCAGGGAAAATCACAGGAATATCAATAATGATATAGAAATCATTATATAGAAATAGAAATAGATAACACTGCCTAATTTTAGAATCGAATTTAATAGGGCTGGTGACAAAATCTTGTGTAATTGTCCCCACATGATGATCTTATAACACTTTAGAGTGTGAAGGATTCTTTGGTGTTTCAGGGCAAAATTTTCTGGATTTTTATTGAGCTGAAAGGATCAAGATCCCCCCAGGTGGGTGAAAGCAGAACGGTAAAAACCCAACAATGTGATTTTATGTCTCACTTTTAAACGGGCCCAGATCTCTGGGTGGCTTTTTTTTTTTCCTTCCTGACAAGTATTTGGATGAGTCAAACAACCCCGGAAAAGAGTCCTACAAGATTAAATATTTGGCAGACCCCATGTCCCAGCCAGCACGGAACCATCCTCTCCCTGTTCCTAATTTAGGGCCTGATCCTATCAAGAAATGCCCTGAGCAGGTGATGGGGAGGAGGCCAAGGAGCTCGGCGGAGTTGCCTCATGCATGAGGCTCTCTCTACGTGCTCGGGGTTTCGCCATCCGCGGCAATCTCCAGGACAGGAATTGCTGCCGAGTAAACAACCTTTCACTGCCAGGGTCACGCTGTAAATAATAATCAGTCGGAAATCCCCGGGAGATCTGCGGATCTCGTCAATAATTCCTGTGGGGTTCCGTGGGGTGGGAGCAGCGTCTCCGGCAAGAGCCAAACTGAGAATGGAATCGCAGAATTCGAGAAAGGTTGGGGTCCGAAGGGACCTCTAGAGATGTCCCAGTCTCCACCTGGGGCAGGTGGCACAGGGACACACCCAGGCGGGTTTGGGATGTCCCAAACACTCCACTCCTTCCCTGGGCAGCTGTTCCAGGGCTCTGGAAAGAAGTTCTCCCTCGTGCTGAGGTGGGGCTTGGGGTTTGGTTCATGTCCAGCACTCCTTGTCCTGTCACTGGGCACCACTGGGGACAGTCTCTTGCCACCTGAGCATCTCTTGCTGTCGGAAATGCTGTATTTGAATTCTATTCATGTAAATGTTACATTGAAATGGGGTGTAAAATACATTAAAAAAGGTTGGAAGAAGCACTTTGTGTTGTGGAGATTCCTCGAGGATCTTTCTGTATTTTTAGTGAAGGACCCAGAAATGAGAGGAATCATCCCAATATTGGAACTACCCACAGGCTGTGAGGTTTTATTTTCCAACCCGTGACCGAAAAGGAGACAGAGAAAAGAATCTTTTCCCGTCGCCACAACACAAACGCCTTTTCCCAGCAGTTTTTGGGGGGCTGTTGTCAGCGCAGCCCCGCACGAGGAACGCGGAGCTGCGCGACCGTGACGACATGGGAAAATCCCCATCGCGGCGCATCCGGGGACACTTTTGAGACCTGGGAACGGCTGCTGGGATGGTCACTTCTTCTGGACGGGGGGCCAGTGGGTGCTCTGCTTGCACTGCTGGCTCTTGACGGGGGGGACAACCACGGGACATTTCTGCTGCACCACCTGCGCGCATTTCCCGCCTGCGGGGCTGAGTTCTGCCGCTGGGAATATCCCAGTCCCGTACCCCAGCCCTCCCCCGTAGTACCCCGACCCCTCGGTTACCCCCCCTGCCGTCAGGGGGTCACTCAGGGGTGCGCTGTACCCATAGCCAGCCCCCGCTGCCCCAGCGACCCCCAAATCCCCTCCGTGGTATACGGAGCCCCCCATGACAGGACCCAAGCCCATCCCCACGCCGGGGCCATAGACCGGCACCGTCCCCACTGTGGCATCCCAGCCCGACGTGACCCCACAATCGCCGCTGGTGACCACGACAGAGCCGTCGGTGTCCCAGGACAGCCCCCGCGAGGTGCTGTAGGGCGCCGGGGCTGGCGGGGGTGGGCAGTACGAGGGTCTGCAGCTGTAGGTGACGGAGCCCTCGCGGCCGCAGGAGAAGGAGGCGCGGCCGTGGCGGTTGGAGAGGGCCCCGGAGCAGAACCTGCCGTGGCTCAGGGAGATCTCTCTGCTGTAGCCGCGGTTCCACCGGGAACATTTCCTCCGGAGACAATGGTAGAGCTGGAAGAGGGAAGGAAAACACCCAAACTCGTACCGTTTGTGCCGGGGCAGGTGGGAGGTGCTGGGTGGTGTGGCCGGGAAGGCTTGGCCAGGGCCTGGAGCAATTCCAGGCTTTGGAACTGCTGAGCTGTTACAGAATGGTGGAACAATTTGGGTTGGAAAAGATCTTGGAGCTCATCTGATTCCACCCCACGGGCAGGGACACCTTCCTCTATCCCAGGCTGCTCCAAGCCACTCTTTCTCAGATCTGAAGGCATCTGCACTCTTCCTGGGATAGCTTTCCTCTTCCTACCTCTGTTTCCAGAGAATCCAAAATCTGAAATATACTCTGGATCCAAAATATGAAATATAAAATCTGAAATACATTCTTTTCCCAATAATAACTGTCACGGCTTTCCCCACTCATCTTCATGTCCACAGAGCTGCAAAAGCACTGAGGACCGTCCTTGTTTCTGCTTCTAAACTGCTGCAGGAGTCGAAGATCCCACCCTGGCTCTCTTATTGCAGCCCCAAAAGTCTTTTCTAGAAGATGATTGGCCCAGACACAGAGTTCTGTGGACATTCTGGGGTACAGCCCATGCTGGTTATTCAATAATGTAAAAAATGCACATTCGGACCCCCAAAGGCTGCGCTGGCCCCACCGCAGACCCAGCTGGGTTTCACTCTGCTCCTCCCTCTGCATCCCAGCCTGGAGCCTTGATTTCACCTTTCTCCCCAGGGATCGGATCCGTGATGGAGCAGGAATCCATCCAGACCCCGAGAATCGGCTCAGGCACAGGGGAGGTCTCAAACGAGCTGCATCCCACGGCCAGGAAATTACAAAATCCCAAGAAAAAAAGCAGACTTACCCTCTTCAGCCATCGGAAACACATTTAGAAGGTAAAAGTCGACTGAATGAGGAGCTTTAACAGCCTCGGGAACATTTATATGGCGTTTAACATCTCTGGGAAGTGAGACACCCTCGGGAATGAGAAGGATTTATTTACCAGACTGGAATTTCAGTGTTTGCTTTGACTCCAGATCCATATCTCCCTCCACACCGCTCATTTCGCTGCCGTAATTGTTACTTCTGCCTAATGAGCCTATTCCTGCGCCCCTGCCCTGGGCTACGCAGGAATCCTCCGGCCCCCAGCCCGGGCACAAGTGGGTGGCAGTGTGGGAGGAGAATGCGGAGTGGGGCTGGGGAGTGCGGGGCAGAGGGCAAAGCGAACCTCGCAGAGCTCCGGTGACATCTGATCCCTCCATCACCTCCTGGGCGGCTCCGGGGGGAGCATTTTTTCCCCGAGGAAAAACATTTGCATATGAACCAGAAGGTCGTCAGAAGTGATTGATGCCCCGACTGGGATTTTTGCAAGGGTGCTAGAGGTGCTCTAAGAGAGTTTAGGGACAGAGCTGCGGAGGTGTGAATGTCCCGGTGTTTAAACCCGGCCTGGCTGGATGAGGCTTTAATGAGGGATTAGGTCTCTAAATCCTTCCCTTCCTTTTCCAAATCCTTCTCCTGGTTTGGAAAAAGCCCCGGGGACCGCGGGGAGGACGGCGGGGGTTGCAGAGCAGCTCCTGGAGGCTGCGCCGGGGCTCTTCAGCTCTGGGAGAGTTTCCCGTGGGGACAGAGAGCCCCAGCCTGGCCCAAAGGTCCTGTCCCCTGGGCAGAAATCCGCGCACGGGTGGTGGTGCTGCCACCAAAGCCCGTGAAGGGAGGGATCTGAGGCCTGGAGGAGGTTTTGGAGCTGCCTGAGGGATTTGCTGTGGGTTTTGTTCCCTCCTGCCCGGCCCGGGGCTGGTCTGTCCGATGGGAACGTGGTGTTCCCCTCCGGACACGGATCGTGGAATCCCAGAGTCCCTGAGGTTGGGAAAGAGCTCCAAGGCCATCGAGTCCAGCGTGGCACCGATGTCCTCCTTGTCCCCAGCCCGGGGCACTGAGGGCCACGTCCAGGCGTGGACACCTCCAGGGATGGACATGGGACACCTCCAGGCATGGACATGGGACACCTCCAGGGCTGGACATGGGACACCTCCAGGGATGGACATTGGACACCTCCAAGGATGGACACTGGACCCCTGCAGGGACGGCGACTCCCTGGGCAGTCCCTACCAAGCCCTGACCACCCTGTCCGGGGGGAATTTTCCCAAATGCCCAACCTGAGCCTCCGTGGCACAGCTCGAGGCCGTTCCCTCAGGTCTGCCAAGCTGCAGGGAGGAGCAGGAAGGTTCGGCCGTGGGTGTAGTCCTGGTTTTAGTGCCCACCTGGGGCATCATCAGCTGCTGTGGGGTCGTCCCCAACCCCTGCGCTGCTGGACGGACCCTGGTGGGCCTGGTCAGGTGTCCCTTCAGCCGCGCAGCTGTGGTCACTGGGTGCTGAGCCCTCGGACACAGTGGGGCCTGTCCCGTTCCCCCCAGAGGGTCTCGGTGCTGAGGTTCCTCGGCATTTTGGGCTCCGCTGTTCCTCCCTCATGGAAACGAGGCGGAAACCTGAATTTCCTCAGGTGAAAATGAAGGTGCAAACCTCTGGGACGATAAACCGGCTGGCTTTGGAGTGAAGCACCTCAGGAGAGACATTTCTGCCTCCCCAGACCATAACAATGTGAGAAATAAATGAACCCCCCAAAAACGGCAGCTTTGAGCAATTATAACATTTATTGGATATGAAAAGTGCCTCTGGAAAAGCAGCGGAACGTCACCAGAGGCACCCCAACACCAGGAGCAGGGCACAGCAGGACAATCCTGGAGCTCTCACACCAGGGTGCCATGGCCGGGGAGAGGAGAGGACACCCTGGGAAGGACCAGGTGGCCACAGCCAGGTCTGGAGCCGTGGCAGAGCCTCAGAACCGGAGCTGTTACTTCTGCTGGCCGTAGGGCCAGCAGGAGCTCTGCTTGCTCTGGTGGGACACGATGCTCGGGATGGCAATGGGACATTTCTGCTGGCTGTAGCCTCCGCCGCCACCTCCAGAGCTGATGATGATGGTCTGGCCGGAGGAACCACTGCCGTATCCTCCTCCCATGCCATAGCCAGATCCTCCACCGCAGTATCCAGAGGATCCGCCACCGCCTCCGCCTCCCATGATGATCTTCCCTCCTGAAGATCCACCACCGTATCCTCCTCCCATCCCGTAGCCTGAAGATCCTCCACTGCAGCATCCAGAGGAGCCTCCACCTACAATGATGCTCTTCGATCCTGAAGATCCACCACCGTATCCTCCTCCCATCCCATAGCTGGATCCTCCACCACAACATCCAGAGGAGCCTCCACTGCCTCCGTCACCCATGATGATCTTGGTTCCTGAAGACACACCGCCGTATCCTTCACCCATGCCATATCCTGAGGATCCTCCACCGCAGCATCCAGAGGAACCACCACTGCCTCCACCTACAATGATGCTCTTCGATCCTGAAGACACACCGCCGTATCCTTCACCCATGCCATATCCTGAGGATCCTCCACCGCAGCATCCAGAGGATCCGCCACTACTGCTTCCCCCTCCAACGATGACTTTTGTTCCTGAAGAGCCACTACTGTATCCTCCTCCCATGCCATATCCCGAGGATCCTCCACTGCAGCATCCAGAGGAGCCTCCACCTACAATGATGCTCTTCGATCCTGAAGATCCACCACCGTATCGTCCACCCATGCCATAGCCTGAAGATCCTCCACTGCAGCATCCGGAGGATCCGCCACTACTTCCCCCTCCGACGATGACCTTTGTCCCCGAAGATCCACCACCGCATCCTCCTCCCATGCCGTAGCTGCCCCCACTGCAGCATCCAGAGGAACCTCCACCTCCAATGATGCTCTTCGATCCTGAAGATCCACCACTGTATCCCCCTCCCATGCCATAGCTGGATCCTCCACTGCAGCAGGATCCACCTCCTCCACCGCTGGAGCTGATGATGACTTTGCCGGAGGAGCCCTGGGATTGGTAACCGGAGGAGCTCCCGTGGCAGCCGGAACCCTCACTGTGGCATCCGCTGGACTGGGAGGACATCCCATGGCAGCCTCCGGAGCTTTGTCTGGAACACATCTTGGAGCGGTGACCCTGCGAGGAGCAGAGCTGTCAGAAAGGAGAACCTTGGAGGTGCAGCTGAGCCTCCCCAGCAGACAGAGAAGGAAAAGTTCCCAGGAGTTCCCTGCCTGTCCCATCTTCTGCAGCCCCAAAGTACCTCAGCGTTGAACTCCCTCACTCCCTGAACCTCCCTCGCTCCTGCTGTGACATCCCAGGGAGCTCTGTGCAGCTCACAGCAGCTCCAGGAAAACCTCTGCGTGCGGGAAGGTTGGGAATACTCCCCGAGGTTTGCACACAGGCTCTGACACGCCTCAAAAATGGTGCGGATCCCTCTGGATGCCTCCTGCTGACTCAGCAGCTGGAAGCTGCAGCTCCCCTGTCTAAGGGAAGGAGTTCTGTTGGCACCTCCAGTTGGATTTTGGTGGAGCCACCACGGTTCAAAGAGCCCTCAAAGACCTCCCTGGTGGAGGGACCTCCCTGCGCAGAGGTTCCGGAAGTTTCCGTATCCGCGGCCTTACCTTTGGTGCTGGTGGGAATGTCTCGATGCTCAGCGTTGGTTGAGTGAGGAGCCCTGGGATGGCTGAGCTTTTATAGTGGATGCGCTGAGCTCCCGAGGGAAGTGAGACACCCTAAGGAATGCTGAGAGATTTATTGACGGAGCTCGGCCTTGGCTGCCTCCTTCCTTGACTCATTGGCAGCAGAGGTGATGCGAAGGAGGTGCATCAGCCCCCGTTCTGCATCGCGGTGGCTAATTCTGGTTAATGATTCCTTTCCGGGAGCCTCGCTCGGAATTTTTGGGGCAAACGATGTCTCGGGGTCTCTTTGGGGGCGTCTGTGATGTATTTCTGCTGGGCTGGAGCTCCTCGGGTGGCCTGGAGAGAGTGGGGACCGAGCAGATGCCGAGGGATGGAGGCTGGAGTGAGTTGGAGACAGAGAGTGATGGAAGGACAAGGATAAAGGATGTGCTGGAGCAGTCCCAGAGAATTTTGAGACAGAGAGTGATGGAAGGACAAGGATAAAGGATGTGCTGGAGCAGTCCCAGAGAATTTTGGGGGATCTCCTCGAGGACTGGCAGGGTGGCGAGCAGGAGCAGATCCAAGCTGCTGGGAAAGGCCGGGGGTGCCACCCCGATGGAGTTCCGTGCTTTGAAGCTGCCCAGATCCATGTCAGGGGACGCTGTGAGGGTGACAGTGACAAAGGGGACATTGCCTCGCAACCTTGCGGGAGCTGCTGTTGGATTCCCACGGAGCTCTGTGCTCAGTTCCACCTTCCAGGGGTCTCAATCCCCAGGCTGGGGTGGGAAAAGCCTTGAAATCCTTCTGCTTGCCAGGGTGCATTTGGAGGCCGTCAAGACCTTACCCTTGAACTCTAGGATGCTAAATCACTCCTGTACCCCAACAGGACCCATTTCTGAGGGTCCTCACTGCCCACTCCACCCACACGTGAGCTGGGGAGTCACCTGGCGATGTTCCCTGTGGGAGGACAGTTTGTCAGCACGGCTGTCCCGGCGCTGGCTCTGTGTCACGCGTGTTTGGAGCTTGACAGCAGCATCCGCCCTGCCAGGACACCGCGTCCAGCAAGGCTAATAGGGGTTCTGGCACTGGGGACAGGTGACAGCAGCAGCAGGTCCCAGCTCTGTCACCGCGAACGTGACTTCGAATGTGCACACGCGACACCCTCAGGATGGGGACAGGGCCATCAGCTCCGGGGACACACGTGCAGGGACTTCTTAGTTCGGCTTTGGAGTCCCTCCCGTGGCCTTATCTCTGTTCTCATCTCCACATCTGAGCTGTCACCGCTGTTCTGGCTCCCAGTGTGGGTGTGGCACTCCTGAGCATCTCAACACCTTGATCCCTTCCGTGCCTTCGACCTGCGGGGACTTGCCCAGAGGGACAGCCAGGATGGGATCACCCGATTGGCACAGAGGGACAGCTGGGATGGACAGCTGATTGGCACAAAGGGACACCCAAGATGGACAGCTGATTGGCACAGAGGGACAGCCAGGATGGACAGCTCATCCTGACCCAGGGGTGAGGAAAGGCCGTGGAGGTTTGGAGGGGTGGCGAGAGGAGCTCCTGCCATCCATGGAGTGTGGAGAGCCCAAGGTTGGACCCCCTGGAAGCACCAGACCTGGAGCACGTGGATTTGTTCGCCAGATGTGGAGGAAAATGTTTCTGGGAGCACAGCTGCCGGAAGCGTCGGTGTGGCCACCACCTCTCCTAGCCTGGGGAGAAACTCTGATACCCGCGTTGGGTGAGGGAAAGGAGGCTGAAAAAGCTTCATGGCCACATTCCCAATGTTCTGATGCTCTGCTGGGCCCTTCTCCCTACAGTCCTGGCAGCGTCAGGAAGGGCTGGCAGGTCATGGAACCCTTCATGTCCTCACTGGTGGGTGGCGGACGGGAGAGAGGACAAATCCCTGGCCAGATCCTCTTCCCAGCAGGTTCCCTCATGGCCAGCAGTGCTGATGATGAGGAACATGATCCTGGAGAAAACCTCTCCGGGGTTTCTCCAAAGGCAGGAACCTCTCAGCTGCGATCCCTCGGGGGTTCCATGGCCGATGATCCCTTTGATGCCTAAGCTGTCTCCTCCCTACAAGCTGTGTTTGTGAGATGGACAAAAACCCTCTCGACTTAACCCAAAACTCATCCCACCAGTCCCAAGGAGGACTCGGAGAGTCCTTTTTGAAAGGATTTTCCCACTTTGGGAGGAAAGCCCGCTGCATCCGGGCTGCATCCAAAGGAGAGTGGGCAGGATGCTGAGGGAGGGGATTTTTTCCCTCTCCTCTGCCCTGGGGACATCCCCCCTGGAATGGGATCCAGGTCTGGTGTCCCCAACAAAAGAAGGAATTGTTGGAGCAAGTCCAGAGGAGGCCATGGAGTTGATATGGATCAACTATGATTTTCCCTATGGAAATAGGGAATTTCCCTGTGGATCCAGACTGGGAGAGCTGGGAATGCTCATCCTGGAGGGGAGAAGGTTGTGAGGAGACCCCAGAGCCCCTCCCAGGATCTGCAGGGGAGTTGGAGAGGGACTTTTCCTCAGGAACTGCAGGGACAGGACACAGGGAATGGGTTCAGACTGAGAGAGGGGAAGTTCAGGTTGGCTGTAGGAACAATCTGTTAATGAGCACCTGCCCCAGCGCTGGAGGACATTTCCCAGGGAATATTTGGGGTGTTCTTTTCCTTTTTTTGGGATAGAAAACCGACCAAGGAGAAAAGCAACCTCGCAGAGCAGTTCTGTCTGTGCACAGAAGTGTTTATTTCCCGTCACATTTATGGCGCAGAGGAGCCACCTGGGAATTCACAGCACGGGGACACAGCACCAGGGGAGCATCGGGAAGGGGACGTGCTGGGAGCCATCTCGGCTGCTCCCAGTGGGAGCCGGAGCTGCCCAGGGCTGTCACTTCTGCTGGCTGCAGGGCCAGTGGGAGCTCTGCTTGGTCTGGTGGGACACCACGCTGGGGATGACAATGGGACATTTCTGCTGGGAGGAGCCTCCGCCGCCACCTCCGGAGCTGATGATGATGGTCTGGCCCGAGGAGCCACCGCCGGATCCTCCACCGCAGCACCCGGAGGAGCCTCCGCCGCCTCCCCCGCCCATGATGATCTGCCCTCCTGAGGAGCCACCACCGGATCCGCCACTGCAGCACCCCGAGGAGCCTCCTCCTCCTCCACCGCCAGAGCTGATGATGATCTTCTGGGCTGATCCGCCACTGCCACCGCCGGATCCTCCACCGCAGCATCCGGAGGATCCCCCGCCTCCCATCATGCTCTTGGAAGAGCCACCACTGGATCCTCCACCGCAGCATCCGGAGGATCCACCACCACCTCCTCCTCCACCTCCCATGATGATCTTTGTCCCAGAAGAGCCGCCACCAGATCCGCCACCACAGCATCCAGAGGATCCACCACC
>VZRL01006024.1:0-106927 GCA_013397895.1 Origma solitaria
CCACCCCAGGACACACTGCTTTTCAATATAGTGTGCATCCGCTTGAGGTTGAGAGCTGAAGAATAACATTCAGCTCATTTTAATGAAGTGGTGCAGAATTGTCTTTGTATGTTTAGATTACTGTATGGGCAACCATAGAACATTTCTAGTGTCTTCACCCTCTTGAGGTAAAGCAGATGATCCACTAACCATTCCTTCCAGACATTTGCATTTAAATTTAGCTGCATGGCATTAAGTTATGTAAGATCACTTCTAAACTTTGTCATGAAATGCACAAATACATAGAGTTGATAAGTGGCAAATTGGAAAAAAGTGGATCCAAACATTAAGGGGTATTAACTGAGATTTTACCCTTTTCAGCTAAGATAAGCAAGTTCAGTAAAGTCTGTCCCCGATTTGACCAGGCCATTTCTAGTTTTCAAATGAATTTTTGCTGTATAATGACACAGGCATTGAAACCTGAATAACTGGATTATCAGAAAAAGTTCTATGGTATGTCTACAGTACTTAGAAACTAATTTTGAAATATTTGTGGCACTTGCTCAGTAAAGCCCTTAGGAAATTCGTTACTTAGTCCTTATTTCCTAAGCATACACTTTACCTTCTAGGAATGAACCTGTGGTAAACAGGATTAATTCAGATGTAGACTTAAAGCATGGCAATGTGTTAATGAATGCAAACTTTCACTTGGAGTGGTATTGTTTTAACAATGCTTGAGCATTTATGAAGCTTTCTGGGCAATTAACTAAATGTGTTTATTTTAAGTTACCTGTAAAACAAAAGGGTTTGGTGCACAGAGTTTTAGATAGCATTTTAAAGAAATTGCTTGAAAAAATTTGGACACAAAAAGGTTGAGTTGCTATTCTTTTTAGTCGTAGGATCTCTGGAAGATATTTTGATGCTGTTCGAGGAGACTGACAGTCGGGTTTTTTTGTTTTTTTTTTTTTTTAATTTATTTTTATTTTATGTGGCTTCTGCCATGAGTGTGTGTTAATTCTTCCTTGCTGCAAAATATTCTTTTTTTAAAGTATATCAGAAACACTACAGGCCAAAATAAGTCATCTTTCATCCTCTAGTACAGAATTTCAAAATGTATAAAATTAAACTTTCATGAATTGTTGCCCGAGATGCCTGAGAGTTGGAATTAAATGTCCTAATATTTTCACGTTGCCACAATACAAGAGAAAATTAAAGACTTAAAAATTTAAAAATTATTGTTTGATTCCACTTTTACACAAGACTGTTTGATAGTTAATGTCTGTTTTGTGAACTGTAACATAGTTTTGCTTCCTTGTGATTGAAGTGGTTTTGATTACTTTGATAGTTGCCCTTACTTACAGATTTGTGTTGTGCAGCACAATTTTTAAAAATTAGAATAACTACCATTGCAATAGTAGATATTAAAATGACTATAACAGAGAAATTCTCTTCAGGTTTAAATGATCTCACATCTGAAACTGCAAATTCTCCAGGACCTTTTAGAAATGCTAATATGTCTAAAGCAGCACAAACACACAAACTACGGAAGCTGAGAGCTCCATCTAAATGCAGAGAATGTGACAGCTTAGTAGTATTTCACGGAGCTGAATGTGAGGAGGTAAGTTGAAAATTAGTTTAAATTCCTGCTTGGGATTTATGTGAAGTTGGTAGTTTTGGAAACTGGAATTATGTTTCTATATAAAAACTAGAGTTGGTGGCTCATATAATCACTGTGAACTTAAAGCAGAGGCACAACATACTAATAAATCTTGCCCTTTCCTCACATATGGGGTGCAAACAGCAGAGATACTTCTTACGGTGTCAGATTGTATCAAACCATGTGCTTTTTTGTTTCTTCCCCTGTAGTGCTCGCTTGCATGCCATAAAAAATGTTTAGAGACTTTAGCTATTCAATGTGGGCACAAAAAACTTCATGGAAGGCTTCACTTATTTGGAGTGGAATTTGCCCAAGCTGCTAAAAATGTTCCTGATGGCATTCCTTTCATCATCAAAAAGTGTACGTCAGAAATTGAAAGCAGAGCACTGAATGTCAAGGTATGCTCAAGTTTGTTCATGTTCAAGTTTCAGACACAATCTTAAAAAAAAAATCCCTTAAGGTTTTAATGCTGTACTGCCAATACCATCTGTGTTTTAAAATTTCTTTTCAAATTGAAATAGAGTCATGCTGGTCTTTTAATTTCAGGGCATCTATCGTGTGAATGGAGCCAAATCAAGAGTTGAAAAGCTTTGTCAAGCTTTTGAAAATGGAAAGGATTTGGTCGAGCTCTCGGAACTCTATGCACACGATATCAGCAATGTTCTCAAGCTGTATCTCCGCCAGGTATAGAATTGAGAGGTCAGATGGAAAACTGAAGTGCTGTAGTGTATTTGTTCAGTACAATACGAAAACCCACCCTTTTTCAGCAGTCCTAGAGCAGCAGATTAAACAAGTGCCTTGTAGAATTGTAGTGGATTCTTTATTTACACATGGAGCCTGTGACACAGGCATGGAAAGGTGCTGGAACTACAAAATGTATTCCACATGGATACTATGGCTCTTTTTAGTGTCATATGCAGAACAAGCTTTTGTTTGTATACTCATAGTAGAATTTAATGTCTACAGCCTTTCTGATTAGTGAATTTGCCTGTCTTATGTGGAGTTTAAAAGATTCCCATGTTCCTGCCTCTTCATGCAGACAGATGATGGTATATTGCTGTTAATATCTGCTAACAAAAATTTCATGAAACACTTATAGTGGTCATGATGTGTTCATTATGGAGGGATTATCTACCTTTTTCTTCTAAACTAGAGCTTTAAAGCTTCATAATTGAATTTTCTAAAACAGTTTCAATATGTGTAGGAAAAAATGAAGCTGGATGTTGCCCAGTGAAATTGAGTTACTCTGAAAACTTGTTCACCTTGAAAGGAATAATCCTTAGCTGCATGGTCCTGTCCTCTTCCTCACACTAGCTGTCAGAGATGAGCATTCCAATCCTATGATCATCACCACTAAGTGATTTGGAAAAAAAAATAAATTCTTGAAATCTTTTCTTTTCCTTGAAGTCTTTTTTTTTTTTCCTGCTTTAAATCTTATTTCAATGCAATATTGATAAATGTGCAGTCCTGAAGCTATTGTAGGAAAGGGTTAGCAAAAGATTCCTGGAAAAAGGTATAGGAAGGAGTATTTTTGTTAGCTGGGATTAGGTTTGAAAAAATTGAGGATTGAGCCTAATGAACAAGGATTAAACAATGTCATCATCAAAGAAAAGATGCTAGACGAGAAAAAGCTGAAGAAAAACAGGAAGGAAACAAGTTAAAATTCAGGTTCAAGTATGTTTCTGAAATGTTTGTATTTCTTCAGCTTCCGGAGCCCTTGATTTTGTTTCGGCTTTACAATGAGTTCATTGGACTTGCAAAAGAAAGCCAGAGCCCCAATGAGGAGTTGGATGCTAAACAAGCTAGCCCCAAAGCAAAGACAAGACAGTCACTCTGTATTGAACTGAACAGGATCATCATCAAAATTAAAGATCTTCTGAAACAACTGCCTGTACCAAATTATAACACTCTTCAGTACCTTATTGGACACCTTCACAGGTAAGAAAATACTTTAAATGCAAACTGATGTTGAAAACTGAACCGCTACATGCTGCACGCTAGGAATCTCTTGTACCTTTTCGATTACTGTAGAGGAAGACATCACATATACCTTTAAAGACACACTTCCGTTGCTGGGCTCTCAAGTAATTGAGCTCTCAAGTGAGAAAAGAATATGAAAGGAAAATAAAGCAGGGGAAGCATTGGCCTCCATTATTCTTGGTTCTCTGCTAGCGTTGGGGTCAGTAGTAATTAGTGTCACATGCAGGTATCTAGATATTATTTAAATTGTGATGTAACAAAGATAGGGAAGTGATTTGGTGGCTATTAACAGAAAATTGAAACTTGTATCATGTCTCTTAATAACCATTCTTCATTTCACTTGCTTGTCCTCCAAATGCTGGTTTGTATGATGATGTACTAAACTGATGATTACCTATAAAAATTGGTAATATTGGTCTATAGCTATATTATTACTTAAAATTACTTAGAACGCTCTTTTTCCCAACCCCAGAAATGCCAAATAGCCATAAATAACTTCAACAAATAGGACGTGAAAACACTGTGTGTGGGAAGTCCAAGCCACTGTTAAATATGGTCTACACTGAAGATGCTTACCAAACCCACTTCCAGTTTTTTATTGTCTCTTATCCTCTTTAGACGTAAGATAATATTTTAATATCGAAAGTATTTCTGTAGTAATAAAACCCTCTAACTCTTGAGGGTTTCTTTTTCTTTGGTTTTTCTTCCCCTCTTTATGCAGAGTTACAGAACAGTCTGATGAAAATAAGATGTCAGCCAGCAACCTTGGCATAATATTTGGCCCAACTCTGATCAGACCACGTCAAACCGATGCCACAGTTTCTTTGTCATCACTTGTGGACTACCCTTGTCAGGCCCGGGTAGTGGAGCTGCTCATAACATACTATGAAAAGATATTTGATGTTTCATTGAAACCACTTCTGAGCGCTTCTCATGCTGAAGAAACAGCTGTTACAGTCAGAGCTGCTTTATCAGCAGATGAGAGGGAGCCGCAGCAGCAGAGGAAATCGTTTGTTGCTGTAAAGGAAGTGAGTGACTCTTCTTGTGCTGCCGCAATGTTACCTGTGCCATCTTAACTTCTGTGTCAAATGCTGCAGCTTTCCAGAGCATATTTCTAATAAGTCTTTGTGGGGTTTTTGATAAGGAGTGCCTTTTCTCTTGAGTTTTCATTTACTTCTGCTCTGACTTTTGTTGGCAGGGTATTCAAATAGCTCCAAGTGATAGCAGAGCTTCAGAAACAGCTACACACTTTTTGGAATCGAAGAATAGCAAGAATGCAAAAGAAGAAGCAGATCCATCTGTAACTGGTTAGTATGATGTTAACTCTGGGTGTGGGTGAATAAGGAGTCCTGCATGCATTGGATTAATAGTGCATGTAGCTCTGCAATGTAGACAGAAGCAAGTGATGAAACCTGCTCATCACTGCTTGATAGACTGTTTATTTCTGTAAAAAGAACAGAGAATTAAATCTTTCTAAAGGCTTTTAAGAAACCTGTGTTTATGGAATCAGAACTTAGAGTATTTGGTAAGAAAATATAATAATGATTTGGTTTCTTCCTTTTTTTAAAAAAAAGCAAGCAAAACAAAGGCATAATTATGTGGACTGTGGATTTCTGAAGTCCACTATAGTGCTGTAAACTAATACGCAGCAATTAATGTATTTTGACCACTGTCTTCCCCAAAATGTGTATCATTACCCCTCACCGGAACTAAACCTGAAGGCTTTGGAAAGAGTAATTCTCTGACACAATCATCAGAGTATTTTGGAAATCAGTATTTCTGCTCAAAAAACCTCAGGTTTGCTAACCTAATTCTAACTTTAAGTTTTTTTTCTGTTTATCTGCCTATGCTACTACAGTGGTTTGTTTTAATGTAGGTATGATTTTATGTACCTCATTTAGGAGTAACTATATATAATCTCTTTTAGTTACATTGATTTTCATCTGATGTTACCAGTTCAGTCATGTCCTATACATCAGCAGTGCAACATCCTGAAACATACTAAAACTGAAAATATTCAGGGATGGCAAAACACCAGCCAAAAGAGTGAAGTGTCTCTTTGTCTGTTTTCTCTTTGGTTACAGCTGTACAGTATGTGTTCTACTGCTATTGAAATACTAACATTTGGTTAGAGTAGGATATTCCTAGTATGTATACAAGCTATCCTTAAAAGCTGTTAACCCATTAAAATACTAACTGCCAAGGGGTCATTACAGTCTTGCTGCCTTCTCTTTATATTTAGTGCAAAGATTCAGTCACATCTATTTGTATGTTTCTAGGTGATGCTGTGAGTCCAGCTTCAGAGAAAGACAATGATCCATTCATTTCTCTAGGTGAAGACCCCTGTAAAATTAACTTACATCCTGTAAAACCTAACCGTCAGATTGCCAAAGTTCCATTGCGGGCTCCAAGGACAAAACCAGCTTCTCGCCCTGTGAGCCTGCCTGTAGACCGATTACTTCCTCCATGTGTTTTGAATGAAAGAAATTCAAGAAATGCAGGAGCAGTAAGTTCAGAGAAGCTGGGCAGGAGCCCTACTATTGAAGAAGTCTCAGAGGTGAAGGCACTCCCTGCTGTTGATACCTGCTTCAGACTTCCTTGTTATGACACCCAGATGCTGCGAAAAGCTTGGGACAAGCAGTACAAACAGTATGATATCACAGCAAGGACAGCAATGATCGTGACTAATGTGCCCCAGGAGAACCGAGCACTTGAGAGCGGAACTGCAGGTGCTTTATCATCATCATGTAACCTTGGTAGCAATTCAGCTAATGCCATTCTTCCTAATAAGCCATATTCTGTTGTTGGGTCAGGAAGGACAGCAACAGAAGAGAATGGTCCTGATGTTAATCCTCTTGCTGCCTTTAGGGCACCAAGAACATTGCAACCACCCCCAGGGACATTTTATAAACCACCCTCTAACAAATCAAAAGAAAGTGGAGATGGTTCTTCTGCTAAAGTTTGTGCACCAACCAGTGCTACTAGCTCTGTGCTCCATCAGGATAATACTGTGAAACTGGCTAGGAGCTCTGCACTTCCATCAGGTGAAGCTGAACAAAACACAAACGAACAAAAAGCTAGCTCAGAGGATACTCACCCCTCGGATCTGAAGCCTGCTTACCACAGACTGAGACCAAAAAGGATCCAAGAACTGGAACACAGGGAAGCTCATTTTGTATAGGGTGCAAATTCCTCTTGGACTATATGCAATTTGTTGATGTTGCCAGTGGAGGCTTCCCTTTGTCCTTTGCCTTCCCTTGAGAATCCCACTTGTGCCATATTGGAGTTATTTTTATATATGCAGCATTTTAAAAATGGGGGGAGGCCTGGGGAACTGTGAATTAAGTCAAACTTTTTGTAGTTCAGTAGCTTTCAATAAAGATGTAATACATTCCCAATCTAGACACAGTTAATGGGCTCATTGAATAAGACACTGAGCTTCATTTCATTGTGTGGAATGGAGTGCTTATTCATAAACAGTTATTTTTCTTAATAGATGTTATAATAAAAATGGAAGGTTTAATGTTCACTGTCTAAGCATAAACCAAAGCTTGTGCTTTGCTCTGTAAAAGCATTTGTTCATTTTTCTAATCTGTGCAATTAAAGCTTTGCTCTTGATCAGGCTTGCGTACTGGCCAGCATGGCCATAATTATGTATCATATGTGTATATTTTAAGCAGACATGGTTATCTGTTGCAGTTTTCTTTGTTGTCACTTTAATTTTTTTTTTCTTTCTTTTTTTTTTTTTGTACAGCAAGGATGCACTTACTGAGCTTTACTATTCAGAAGTAGCAATCAATTCACATCTGGTTTCTTGTATAGCTTAGTGAGTGGGGCAAATGTGCATAGCCTGTTTCATTTGGGTGCCCTTCTGGAGGCACTCAGTTGCTGTGGTGCTGTCTTTCCCAGGTGAATGAAAAGGCAGTGATTTACTTGCTGTAGATCAGTTTTCACCACTTAACCTGGTGTAACTGAAATGAAGAGCTTTGTTTCCAAGTTTCAGTGAAACAGCTGAAAATAACCAAAAATCAGCATTAGTAGGTGCATCTATCTAATGGTTTTCACTTTGTATTAAATGGTTTTTATGTGTACACTGTGTTATATTTGCTTTAAAATATATTAACATGTTAACATTTCAGTGACTCTATGGCTTCTGTATCTGGATTTCTTCTAACTTATTAAAATACAGATGTTTGGCCTTTGCAGTAGTATAGTACTCTCCTGCATCTGTCTCCCATGGCTAGGGCGTGGCACACTTTTCTTAATGGGATTCCAATTAGCATTACCCTTTCTTGCATGCTATAGAGTACAGTTGTTTTGGCATGGTACTTTCTACTGATGTAAGCACCAAGACGACTCACAAAGGACAGCGAAGACAAAGGATCACTTTTCTGGTTTTGCAACATGAAATACACTGGACTTCCATACTTCATCCTCTTGCCAGTGTTCCCCAAACACCCCAGATAAAATGCCACACTCTGTTTGGTGGACATAATCCGATTTTAATTTCCAGAACTCACAACACTGAGCTTCATGATTGCTTGTCCCATTTCCACAGAAGCAGGGCTTGCATTCTTGTTAAAGGCCATCCTATCAGTGGATGGTTTTGGCCATGCTTGGAACTGTTTCTTTGGGGAGCGGCCTCTTATTACAGAAAAGTCCCAGATGCTGGTGTTGTGAGCTACGTAACAAAATACATGGAAAGCCTTCTCAACATAGATGGGAATTTGTTCTACTTTGACAATGGGGAAGTGGACTATATCTACCCTCCACAAGCTGGTTAATGAATCATTAAAAACAGTGTAGCATAACTTCATAGCACAGTTGTGAAAGGATCGGTATTGATTAGGACCACAAGATAGCAAAATAATTTGTGAATTATCATTAAATTTATTGTCTCACTATATTTATGTGGTTTAGGATGTGTACCATTGGATGTAGTAACAGCTTAAGAAATTAATTAAACTGCTTGATTTAATAATTTCTTAATTTAATAAAGCTGTTCACCTAGTGTGATGGAGGGTCCCTAGTACTCTCCAGCACAGGCTCCTGAGCTGGAGAATTACAGCAGGGAATACTAACCTGTGAGAAACAGACGCAGGGTACTTAATCAAGTCATCATACCAGTTATTACTGGCTGTTGCCATGCTCCTTTTTATGTAACATCTGCTTTCATGTTTTCTGGTCCGAAAGCTTTGTGCTCTTTTGAAGGTGTTCGGGTCTGTGCTGTGTCCCACAGCCCCGCATGTGCAAGCAGGTGGGGTGAGAGCGGGGCAAGCAGGGCGCGGTGCCTGTGTGTGGGGATGATCGGGTCTCTTACAAACACACGTTATTTCGTGGAAAATAGCAATTTCAAAAGATGATTTACGTGTCCCAGCTTTATAATGCCTTCCAGTGTTTTTATGTAATACAAGCGAAGTAGCAAGGGCACTCTTTGGAAATTGAAACCTTTGAGGCCTATGTAAGAGTTATGACGCTGCTGCCCAGCGCGGTGGCAGCGCATGAGGCGCTGGGCCGGGGGCTTCTGCCCGAGCCTTCCCGGCAGCCCGGGCCCGGGCGGCCTGCGGGGGAGGCTCGGAGGCAGCGGCTTAAGGGCCATTGTGGGACTTTACCTGCGGGGGAGGCTCGGAGGCAGCGGCTTAAGGGCCATTGTGGGACTTTAGTTTGTAAATTTTCGTAAACATTCGCGCGGTGACGTCAGGGCCCCGCTGTGTGGGGCCCGCACGCTGCGGGCCCGCCGCCCCGTGAGGGAGCCCGCGCGGGACGGGCGTGAGGAGCCGGCCGCGGCCCCAGAGCCCGAGGGCTAGTGGAAAAGACTTTGCCTCCCTTTTGAACTGGAAATGTTTCGAATGGCCCCTGTTGTTTCTTTCGGTTCAGATGCAGATTTCCCACGGTCTTGCTTTGAAATGGCTTCGCTCCGACCGAACTGCAGCAATCCTACCCACCTGCCTCAGGTGACAGGCTGTGGGTCATGTGAAGTGCCGGAACCCCGCAGCTTGAACTCTGGGAAGGAAACATTTTGCTGTGGGATTTGTTTGGTAATTGCATTTTCTGAAGTCGTAATGCACTGCCTCATCCCTCTTAAAGCTTTGGCAGAGTACCGACTTCTGTAAGTCGCTGACCTAATTAGTCATGACAGCTGTTTGTTTAGTAGGGCCCCTGATGGTACCAGAGCTACCCTTCTGAAGCCATCTTTTCATATATGGGGTTTGTTCAGAATTCTGAAGAAATACTTTCAGAAATATCAACATCCTAGTCCAGACTTGATTGTGCTTGTGCTGGTCATATTGGATATTTGGGAGGATTTTTATTCAGGAGTCCTTAAACTCACAGATTGAGCTGTTCTGTATCCAGCAGGGGATTAAAACAATCTCCTTACAACTGAGCAGTGTTATTCTGCGAGTGCTAACTGCGTCTTAGGTATGTGTTTCTTGGCTGCCAAGCTGAACATTCCTTCAGAAACCTTTCTCTTTCAGCAGTGCTCACACATGAGGTAAGCTTTTATGGTAAGTTTTCAAGGGTTTTGTTGCTTCTGCGTAAGAAAGGCTGTGTTTTGCTTGCAAGTCCATGAACTCTCTAGCTTCTGTGTGGCAGAGGCCTAATGGAGCTAATCTGAAAGTTGACACGAAAAAGCTCTGCGAACACAGCGCACGTATGGTAACGTTGGTAACTTAGCTCAGAGCATGTTTGTACTTTCTGAGTGACTTCACTACATACCACTGTGGCTCATCATACAGAGTAATCTCAGAACACATAAACTTAGTTCTGTTTGGGTGAGACTAAACTGGAACGTGTGCTTCAGCACCATACCTGATGTGCTGCAGCAGCTAATGTACAATCAGTCTGTGCCTGGAGCTCATCTGATGTAACCCTTAGGCGAGTAGTGCATGGGTCCTGGGACCTCTGCCCCCACTGTTTCACTATAAAGCTGCTCTTCTTGTGCCATCCCACTTGTCAATGAAACTTAATATGTTGGGAAAATGGAACAAACCCAATTTTTCAACTTTCCATTAGCAAAGGAGGGGGGGCAGGGAATGTCTGATATTTACAAATCATGTTATTTAGAATATTCGTGGAAATAAGTCTCATGGGAGAATTCTTTGGAGACAAGCCTTTCTGAATGAAATGTTTTATCTGCATGCCCGTTTATATTCATAGAGAGAGGAGAATTCTTTTTCTAATTTAGACATCCAAACACTTTCCATCCTGGGAAAGTGTTTTACTTACAGGTAGAAGAAAGAGCTATTCTAAATCTTCCAAAATGTCAGATGTTTGATGAAGGTGAATGCTAGGAAAACCCTTGCTCCTTAGCCCTTATGCAGCTGGATGACGGAATGGTGTCTATATGAAGTAAACTGAATTATGCCAGAAGTAGAAAACATGCCTTGTGTGTTTCTACTTTATCTGCTTTGTGCTTGTTTATCCACAGATTGAGGTGATTAGCCCACCACTGGGTTTGCACAAGAATGGGATCTGTTTAAGATTCCACATTTCTCTGTGTTTGACATGGAAGGGTCTGATTGTGATTCTCTTCGATACATAGAAATACCCCTTTCAAACAGAAGTTTCATGGAGCCTTTCCTTACTCTCTGACAATTTTATCATTTGACCGTGGTTTGACAGAAGTTCTGATTCTTGTCCTTCAGATTACACCTTACCTATTTCATGGAGGGAGGCCTCTGAAATACATAGGAAGCACCTAAAAAGTTTCAGCTTGGGTTTTCCCCAGTAGTTTAAGAGAGCTGGATGAAAAATTTAGCTTAACTCAGCCCCAGCCAGTGTTTATGTAGTTTTCTTTATACACACATAGATATATCTCTTTATTGATATAAGATACATTTATATGTACCCACTCCTATAGTTAATGTAGGCAAAATTGTGTTAGCATTAATTGTGTTAGCTTTCTAGTGAGCCTCTGTCGAGGGACATGCCCTTCTACATGCATAAGAATGTCTCTTTCACTGGTTAAGAAATTGTTTGAATGCTGGAAAGCATTGTTGAACATTAGAAGTGCTGGCCCATGAGGACACCCAATACACATGAGTGTGCATATTTTCAAAGCTATTTTTTCAGATAATTTTTGAATTCTCCTTATTTTAGAGAAATATTTGCTTGTGGTACTGGAGAGATTACTAGGGATGTTTCTACAATTTGTTGGACAAACTGTATTTAATCACCCTTGACTTTTTTAGTCAAAAGTCAGGAATAAGCCTGGTAATCAGAAAACAAAATTCTGATATTTGAAACAGCTGTTAAAACTGTGGCCTGTGTGTGTGAGGTGAGGGGATAACACAACACACATGCCATGTGACCCCATGTATTGCGTGTAGGTACTCACGACGCATGTCACGGGGAACTTTTATATTATCAGATATCTACTGTAGGCATAGTGCAAGATCTAGCACCAAATATCTATTTCTGCTTTTTGCTTCCTTTATGTTTTGATACGTAAGTGGAATGTCTCATACTTTGTTGCTGCTGGCAGCAAACTACAGAACTTTAGGAAAAAGCTGTTATAAGTGACAACTGTGGGTAGAGCTACCAGGGAAACTGTGCAGTGTGTTCCATAAGCTGAACTGTATTTTCCCCTCCCATTGAAAATTATAGACCCCTCATAAACTTTCTCTGTTTACTTCTGAAGATCCCTTTGTAAAGCTAAAAAGCAAAAATGGGTCAACAGGAGCAGCGGATGTAGTTGACCATAGAAAGCAAAATACACCCTGCCATCATCCAATTGTGATGTAAAAAATCTAATTAGGAGAGATTAGTTTAATCTGTTAGCGCTGTTTCTGTGTACATGTGGACAGCAAAAAGAGATCCATTTACTTAAAATAACTTGCCATAGGATTTTAGGGTTAAAATACTTGTTTTCTGAATAAAACTATTAAATTATCTGTTTGCCTCACACATAGTAGTAGGGCTTAAACAGTCTACAGCTGAGCAGCAGCAGCTGTGTTAGTTTCTCTGCTTTGCACTGCCATTAGTCAGAGTTAGCTTCTATCTGTGGCATTATGAAGCTTTGTTTCTCTGTCTAGATTGAAGTAGCCTGGGTTTCACCTGTGATGTGAACATATGCTCAACAGAAATTAGATCAAAGCCACTTGTAAAAGAGGAGGTTGCCATAGAATCATAGAATAGAATCATTAAGGTTAGAAAGGACCTTCAAAATTGAATCCAACCTTTGACCAAAAACACCACCTCAGCTAAACCATAGTGCTAACTGCCATATCCAGTCATTTCTTGAACCCTTCCAGGGATAGTGACTCCACCACCATCCTAAGCAGCCTGTTCCACTTTCAGTGAAAAAATTCCTTCTGATGTCCAACCTGAACCTTCCCTGGCACAGCTTGAGGCCATGCCCTGTTGTCCTGTCACTGTTTGCCTGGGAGAAGAGGCCAACCCCATCTTGCTACACCCTCCTTTCAGGCACTTGGAGAGAATGGTAACTTCTCCCCTGAGCCCTCCTCTTCTCCAGATTAAAGCCCAGCTCCCTCAGCCATTCCTCAAAGGACTCACTCTCCAGACCCTTCCTCAACTCTGTTGCCCTTCTCCAGACTCACTCCAGCGCCTCAAATTCTTCCTTGAGGTGATGGGCCCAGAACTGGACGCAGCACTAGAGGTGTGGCCTCATCAGTACCCAGTACAGCCCTGTTGGCTACGCTATTGCTGATACAGGCTAGGATGCCATTGGCCTTCTTGGCCACCTGGGCACAGCTGGCTCATGTTCAGCAGCTGTCCACCAGCACTCCCAGGCTTTTTCCCACTCGGCAGTTTTCCAGACACTCTTTCCCCAGCCTGTAACAGTGCCTGGGATTGTTGACAATTTGGAAAATGATTGTCACACTGGCCAACCTCCAGTCATCTGGGACTTCCCTGGTTTACCAGGATGGATGATAAATGATGGAGAGAGGCTTGGCAAGCTCTTTTGCCAGTTTCTTCAGTATTCCTGGGTGGATCCCATCCTGCTTCATAGACTTGTGAGTGTCTAAATAGCACAGCAGGTCATTACCTACCTCCTAATGGATTGCACAGGGTTTTTTCTGCTCCCTATCCTTGTCTACCAGCTCAGGGCATTGGTTGCCCTGAGGATAACCAATCTTTATGTTGAAGACCAAGGTGAGGAAGGCATTAAGTATCACTGCCTGTTCCTCATCCTTGGTTACAATGTTTTCCTTTGCATGCAAAACAGGATAGAGATTTTCTTTGGCCTTTGTTTTGTTGTTAATGCATTTATAAAAACACTTTTTATTGTTTTTCACAGTGGTGGCCAGATTGAGTTCTAGCTGAGTTTTCATTCTAATTTTCTCTACATGACCTAACAATGTCCTTGTACTCTTCCCGAGTTGGCTGCCCTTTCTTCCAAAGGTCATAAACTCTATTTTTCCCTGACTTCCAGTGAAAGTGCCCTATTCAGCCAAGGCTGGTCTTCTTGCCTGGTGGATCACCTTTCAGCACATAGGGACGGCCTGATCCTGCGCTTTGTTTTCCTTTTTGCTGGCAGCCAGGTTAAAGTGGGTGGTTTAGGTGGCACTTGTGTGCAAGGCTCGAAGGCCCTGCGATGCTGCTGGGAAAGAAGCAGCATGGGGAGTGCAGTGCTCTGCTGTCAGAGTTGCAGTGGGCTCTGGAGGAAATCTAGAGAGTGTTAAATTCAGTGAAGCAGTTTTGTGGAGGATTTTCAAAGGTGGCCCCAAAGCCCTGTGAAGGGGAAAGAAACAAGCAAGCATTGCCACATCCTTTTAATTTTTTTTTTAAAACAATGAAGGCTGGATTGTTGTTCACCTTCTACTTGGAAGAATAATCACAGGGAAGCTGTGATAGTGCTTATACAGAATCATCACTCAGCATGAGCACTGGTGGGAGGTTTTGCTGCATTGCTGTTTCAGCCCTTTACAGATGAAAATCTATAAGGAATTCAGTGTTCACTCAGTTCATAAGTGTAAGGGTCTTTTTCTGATTTTAGGAGTACATTGTTATCTGTGTAAATAAAAGGTTTTTTTAATTGAATTTCTTTCAGTGCCTGTGCTCTTTTTGATTGCAGCAGTCCCAAGCCACCACTGATTTTTTGAGCAGGGCACTGCCTCTAAAGAGTGAAGATAGATCTCCACCATGACTAGTCACTCCAGAAGTTCATGTACCTCCTCAGTCCAAGTGGAGTTCTCCACATATTATTGCTAGGTACTATTCTTTATCATGGTTCTACTCTGCTTTTTTATTATAGTGTTTTGCTCTACTGAAATTAGTAGAGTTTGAATCTTAAACACACAAATCTGTTAGTTTGTCTGAGTAATGCCCAGATAGGAAAGGATATTTCAGGACTGAAAATTAATTATTCTTTATTTATTCTACGCTGCCACAGAATCTGAGGTTTATCTGTGCCATGTCTTCTAACTGCATTACTTAAGTTCTTCTTTTTCTACAGTTTTGTCACATGTTCACCTGTCTAATTTAGATTTCAAAGCAGTTATAAGGTTAACTCACATCCCTGAAACTGTGCCATTTAGGAAAGCAAGGTCCTTTCCCTTTAGGTCCTAGTGAAGGTTTTATAAACAAACCAGTCTGAGGAGATATAAGTGTATCCTTGTTCATCCTAAAATTAGAGATGACCCTAAAGTGTGTCTGATGAGTAATGTAGAAACTTCCCTAAAGTTTTGTATGTTGATTGAACTTCATGTATTAATGCCATAAGTTAAATAGTTATTTTAAGTCACTTTAAATTCTGATTCATGTAGCAGAGTCTTAACTTTGGTAATCAATCTAGTAGTCACTTTCTTGGAGAGAATTTTTTTTGTCCCTTTATGCATATTAATTAGGTTATCTGTCATTGAGTTACTTCTCTTATAAGCAATGTCTCTCTGTCACTATCGACAAATACAACTAGCAAGGTTCAGTGTACAAAAATCGAAAAGATTACACAGCAAGCACAATCTGGATAACCTGACTTACTGCCCGTTTTTTCCCCACCAAGGTTTATTGCATTTGGCTTCTTTACTACTTACATTTTTAGTCTCAGAAAAATAATTAGATTTTTCAAAGCAAATGCTAGCAGCCATATTATCTGGCAGTCATCATCTCATTTATGGCCTTGTACTACAAATTTTCTAGCTACTAGTAGTACAGCTCCTACTAGTTACAAAGTGGTGCAGGTATGTCATACACAGCAAGATTCTCAGAAACAGAAGCTAGTACTCTCTGTAGTACTGTGGACTCTGTCATTGAGACAGAAACTCTTAATGATGCATGGCTCTGTGAAGAAACATCATTGGCAGGCTACAGTTTTTATGGCCTTGACATGAAGGCTCGAACTTCCTTTCACAGCTGTTGCAGAAAGATTGCAGCATCCATCCGGGGTTTAGAGGAAGGCAAGAGGAGCTGGAGTGCAAAACTATCTCTTCCTCATTTGTTCAGCTGTAGGATTCATTTTTCAGAGTAGCAACAAGTTCAAGAGCCCCAGGCTACACAAGAGTGTCAGAAAGCACTCTGACTGCCTATTGTTTGCAACTCAAAGTGGGATGCTGTCACACCCCAAAAGTGTATTTCTTCAAACCATCAAGTGTTAGTACATTTACTCTTCACAATAGCAGTAGCTTTTTAAAAACCTAATGGGAATTGCTGAATTTAAAAACATAAAAATAGGAGATCCTGTAGTTTTTCAAGGAAAGGGCAACAGAATGGATTTGCTTTTATAAAATCCATATCAGGCTCTGTTAGTCAATATATATTTATCATGTCTAATTGGTAAGCCTAATTGTTATCATAAAAACTGAAGAGTTTTATATAAACTGATGTCTAGTAGTAAATCCATCTTTTCTTGGAAAAAAATAGTTTGAAAACACAGATTTATTGTGATAAATGATGCAACAATTAACTGCTTTATTACATGCAAGTCCAAGTTAATAGCCAGATTCAATGTTAATGACGTTTTTTATTTGAAAGAGATGTTTTTCCTCTCTACTTCTTTTTGGTGCTGATAAATGTGTCACAAGAAGTAGCCTCCAAACAAAGAAAACTCATGATTTTTCATGTATGATAGTGTATCAAGTGTAAAATTAAATGGTGCACACAATGAAAGGAACTGATCTCTCTGATAACATAATCTTAAAATAAGAACAGAAACTGTTATTTTGCTCTAAGGTCTGTTTCTGCTGTCAGCTGAGAAATGGCAATGCCTCCTTTGCCACAGGTTAACCAGAAGTGTTGATGCAGAAGAATGAGCTTCTTTAGGCAAGTCAGACTTCTACTCTGGAAGAACTGGATCCTTCGGAAAAGACAAAAGGTAAAGTATTAGTCTTTGGATTTCAGGTTTGAGCCATGCACTCCACTGGATTAAGGGACTGGTATGTTTTTCAACACGTAAAATTCTCAAGTCCCTCAATGAACCACACGTGATCTTTACAGACCAAATGTAGAATACTTGTGTTGGGATTTTCTTTGACAAATAGTATTGTGTACCAGAAGAGTTGTGGGTAGTAATACCTGTATAGTTTCACGTGAAAAGATCTGTTGTTGGAAAATATCACAGGCATTCAGCTCAGGGAGGTTTGTTTCTGAATTTTAGATTTGCTCTTCACACTTAGCTGCTCTTAGATGTGATTCTAGTTAGGACCTTACAGTTCACACAGATTTTGTCTTTTTTAGTGTGGCTGAGTGACATAAGTAAAGCAAAAGCCAGAAGTATTTCAAGTACTTTCAAATCCTCTTAGATCTTACAATATTTTGTCTTACAGCTAATTTTTCTGTTACTTTTCACCTTATTTTGTCATTGCTCTTTTTGTTTTTTCTTTAAGCTAAATTTTCTTAGAGTGAGACAAAAAGTTCAGGCTATTGCCTTAGTCATCTGATGTACTGCAACTACTTTTGCCCAGCAAAAGAAGTCACTTTGCCTGGTTTCTATTATTTTTCTGTGAGGTCCTATAGAGACAGACTACCTGCTTCAAATGAAATATCGTTTTAAAAAGCATTTTACAGCATCTGTGAAACTGTAAGAGTCATGCAAACAATTTTGCCATAATAACAGATCAGTAGGGTCAAACTGAACCATGAGATAGGTTGAAATATCTAGCCCATGCTGACCTGATTCTAGTCATTAGGAATGGCTCATGTGCTGAATTCCAGGATCAAAGGATTGTGTCGTTTTCTTGATAGACAATTTAAATGTCCTTTCATTCACAGCTTCCTAGCAGACTTTTTCCCACAGTGTACATTGTCATCAAGAGCTGATGCATATAACATTGCACCTCATGATTTATTGCAACATGAAACTTGCCAATTCATACTTGAGTTAAGGACCCCTTTTTGCAGCTGGACTTCAGTTACTGGTTCTCAAGGAACTGTGATAGTTTGGTTCTCAAGTTCAAAAAAACCAGTGCCAAACAGAAAATCTGTTTTTGTGTTCTTCAAATGTATGTAGTGAGAGAAGTGGAAGCCACTGTTTTTTAAACAAATGTATGTTTGTAGAATTCTTCAGTATTTTCAGTATATGAAATACTGTGTTATTTGTGCAAATCTGCTCAGATATGAGGCACAGAGTGCCAGCTTGACTTTCAGGAATTGTATTCTCTTTTTGTTTAATTTTTCCTATTGAATTTTCAAAAATTCTAATTGGTGTTTCCAGGTGTTGCCAGAGATCCTCTTTTCTGATAATTATTCCTAGCTTGTAAGCACAGTGATTTAATTCACGACCAAGAAATATTTTCTCCACCCTGAAAAGTAAAATATTTTACAGCAGACTCATTAAAAATAATTTTCTTGTTTAAAAATATAAACCTGCCTGCTTATTTGTCCTCACAGAGAAACAAAGTAGCCAAAACAAAAATTCATAATGTCAATGGTAGCTAAAAATATGTTTTGGAAAAATCAGACTTTTTTTTATTAATCATCATGCAGTACCATAAATGGAGATATATCCAATCTCCTACTCCAGTTCATAATTTAGTCTAATCTACTTCACAAGAGGAAAGACTTCATTTCAGAGTCAACAGTTGATCCACAGCCAATTAAAGCTTGTCACATTTATGTGGTCTTACCTCTCTGCTCGCTCCATTGCAGCTCTGTCTGGATATTACATTCCACAGTGCATGTTGCTGGGGTTTCTGGTTATTTGTCTTGTGGTTCTTCAGGCTTATGGGCTGCTTTCTAATGCTTCTAATGAATTCTGAGACACACTTTACCACCCTCTATATAAAGTCCGCAGGAAAGAATCAGAGGGCTGACTGCACTGGTCCATCCTTATTGCGTAACACATTGTGTACCAGGTTGAAAGAAAGCTTCCCCTGGGCTTTAGACTTCAATTTTTCCAAACTAGTTAACTCAGACAGAAAGGAATTACCAAATTCAAGTCTGAGGATTTTGTATTTCCTGGGGCTGAAGAAAGAATCGACATCTGAGCATTAACACAGGTTAACTCTGCAGCAAAGGTGGACCACAGAATCTCCCAGTTCTTGCCCGTCTGTTTTAGAGTGTTTAGTGCTTGTCCCAAATGGCTTACCAAATGGACAGCAATGGATGTGGATCAGACCTTGTGGAGCTTGCTGGGAAAGGTCTCCAACACTGTGTTCTGAGCTGTGCACAGCAGCTGTCAGGTTTCCCTCTCTAGCAGTTGTGTAATCTGCCCTTTGCTCTGGTAAGATTTTGTCTGGCATTAAAAAGATCAGGAATGCATAACTTCCTAGGTGATGGTGGTTGGGTGGGTTTTTTCATTTTTGTTCTGTTTTAAAAAAGAAATCCTTAAGGGAAAAAATGTTGCCTGGTGTAAATATTTCTACCCTTCTGCTGTAAGCATATGTTATGCTTAACTAAAGCTGTTAGACAAAGTTATAGTGAAAAAAACAGGGCAGCTCCAAAAGAACTGTTCTTAATTATGCTGAGGAGTGTCTTCTGCCCAAAACAGCATTCACATGTGACCCATCTTATCTTTGGCTCTGCTGCTATGAGCATTATTATTATATATTTGGTACCTGGGTGGGGAGGAGGGCTTTCCTGTGCATGTGCTACAAGCAGCCCAGTTCTGAAGATATTTTGTCCTGGCTCTTACACGGGGGAGCAAAAGAGTGCCACATGTCTGGACACAACAGTCCCATTGCTGTTCCTCAGAGCCCAAAGCCTGTGTCACAGGATCAAAGGATTGTAGTTTGGAACCTTTGCCAAAGCACACAGAGGCAGTAAAACAAACTGAAACATAGGAGTGGAGGAAGCAGACTGAAAACCAGGCAGGATGTTGCTCTGTGGTAAAGCAGTGCCCTTGATTTTCTGTTGTGACACAGGAACTGGTGACTGTTCTAAGTGTATTGAAAGATCTGGGCAATAAAGTGGCCTTTGATGGAGTCTTCGATGTTATTGGCTAAGGTTTGATCTTAATGCATACATTTCTGCAGCTATTATAGGAAATTAATAACATTGAAATGAATGATGACAAGAAAAACCCCAAAAGTAAAGGTCAAAGAATGTAAAGCTTATGCCGAAGTCTTTTACCTTTAGGTAAGCACAGGGTACTGACAGCCTGCTAATGAGCCCAGCAGTGTTAAAGTGTGAATTAAAAAAACCCTTTTCTTTCTTGGATCTAATCCTTGTAGAGTTATGCACTACCTGCTGCCTCTTTTTACCTCAGTCAGGATGCTTAGATATTTCTTTAGAAGAGGTGGGGAAGCCACTGAGCACAGAGTCAATGGTGACGCTTCGTGGCACTCTGATGAAATCCTTGCTCTTTTGGGTGTCCTTTTCAAATGGTGAAACAGGGAAAGGATAGCCATAGGCAAGTGCTGCACTGGGCACTTCTGCTGCGAGAAGACGTCTCATCTCTTTAGTCACCTAGTGACTCTATGGTGGCCTATTTGTAAATTTATTTTTTTTTTCCAGCTTCGTTTTCTAGTGGAGCTTACATGGCCTCTGACATTGTTTCTTGCACTTGTCTGGCTGAGGAAAGCTAATCCACTGTATCGCCAACATGAATGTAAGAATGTTTAAGATGTTATAATGATCTGACTTGCTGTAGGTAATGGCCAGGTGTTCTAAGACAGAGGTACTGGGACCTGTTTGTGTGACTAATCCTGTCCAGTGGCAAAAGAACAGACTTCGGTTCGAGTAGCTTTGTTATTTATAGCCATGTAGTGTAAGAATTACCAGTGAGGAGATAAAAATTAAGCTCTCATTTTCCTGTGAGATGCTTTCTGGTCAAATTTAACCGAAGGTCTCAAGATTCTGTTAAGTTTTGTATTTCTGTAATTCTGTTACTGGGAAAGTACTACCTCACTACCTATTTAAAAAACCCCTCACATTACTCGGAATTAATTTCTATTGAAAATGGCCATATTGCTTTTATTGGTGACTTCTTTATTCTCTGTAAAAGATAAACCTGTAAGATTCCTATCACATTCCTTCTGTAGAGAGCCAACTCATCATGCTATTTATATTCACAAAGGCTGCATTAGCAAAGAAACCTAACAATTTATATTTTGTGTTTTGATACTCTAGGTCACTTCCCAAACAAGGCAATGCCATCAGCAGGAACACTGCCATGGTTACATGGCATCTTCTGTAACATGAACAATCCCTGTTTCACCAGCCCAACCCATGGAGAGGGGCCAGGTGTGGTGTCCAACTACAAAAATTCCATGTAAGCGAGCTGTATATGTGAGACTGGGTTGCAGCAATACAGGCCTGCTAGGCAACTGCTAATAGCTTGCTCTTGGCACCTGTTTGGCATTCAGGGGCATGAATGATGCAGGGAGAAAAGATGGAGTATCCTCACCTTGCTTAGAAAGGTCCCTCACCACACCAAGTAGTATTTGAAAGAATTTTTCTGTGGTGTGAATGAAAAGAGAAGATAATAAGACACCAGTGTACAAATGGTGGAAGACAAAAATTTTCAGTTCTAATACATTGGTTTCATGGTAACAATGGTCAGCAAAGTTGAAACAGAGCTCACAATGGTGGGTTTGGGCCTTTTAGAGGGACACTTTAGCACTAGTCTTTAGGGAACACATGTTCACTTAATAAAATCCATACTTTCTATTGTTGACTGCTTACTGAATGTCGTGGGACAAATGTTTTTGATAAAAGAGCATGAAATCCCTAAGCCTTCTCTTCTCATCACTAGAGTTGTCCCTTCTGAATGAGAGCTCTGCTGAAGTAGCAGCATGAACCTGTACTGCCCCATCTTATGTAGCACCTGTTTTGACTATACACTTGTGAGATTTTAATCAGCACATAACCTTCAGATACTCAGCCTGTTTGCAAAACAGGAGGATGGGAGATTTCTGGACTATTATTGAAGAAGGGCTGTGGGAGTGTTTTATTGCATTGTTTCTAACAGCTGAGTCATGAAAGGCAGTTTAGCAGACAAGAGTGAAGAAAAAAACCTGTCAACCTTAATATGAAAAATGCTCCAAATCTCCCTTTGCAAAGTCCGCTTTGGAGCATCCAATGATTAAAATTCATGAGCTGATAATGTGAAGATCATTGAAGCTCCAGTCATGTGAAAATCTGTAACGTGGACCCATTTGACCTTTGTTCCTGGTGAACAGGACTTAAAATAGTCAGCTGAGCATTTTTGGTGGGGTACAGTCAAACACACAGTGAAGCTAGAGGGTTCTGTTTTCTATGCATTCTGCCTTTTCTAGGTTGCTTGTTACAAGCAAACTGCCACTTTGTCAGTCCCTGCAAATCCAATGCATTCCAGCAGAAGTAAATACATTGTGTTTTCTGAAAGAATTTAGTCCTTCCTGTTTGTTGTTTCCTGGAAGCTAAAATTAGTCATGTGGACCGAGATATACTATTGCATGCATGGAAAAATATGACACTGTTAAAAAAATGTAATTGTCTTACCTGATAGTAAGAATTTTTTTTGCTTGTTCATAAACACAGGAACTGATTTCATCCTTGCTTGATCTGCATGTTCTAACCCAGAACCAGTAGTTGAACAGCTGCCTGTGACCATTTGTTACTTGTGTTTTCCTGCTTCTCCTAGAAAAAATGTTCTGAAGGGACCTAAAAAATTGCAGGGGACTGATGTGAGACGTGGAGGATGTTTTAGTTTGTGAGTGATTCCATGTCACTTGCTAGGCTGAGCAGGTGCCCAGAGTGCCCCATTCAGCTGCTGGAGCTGGGCCTGGCCTAGAACCAGGGCAGATTCGCACTATAACTGAGATGCGCGCTGTCTGGGGAAGGTCCTGTCTCCCCTGATCAGCATGGCTAACGAAGAAAGTGTATGAATGACCAACCTTCCGCAGCACCAGTAGCCTTCTTAAACTTTCTGTGGACTTTCAAATCTAACTGAATCCTGGACTACCTGAAACTGGGAACAAAACAACTTTTTATTTCCCCTCATCCCTAATGCAGAGAGAATTAACTTTACTTTTGCTTTTTGGGGGGGATTAGGGTTTTTTTTAACTTGGAAGGGTCTCAGGAGTCATCACTCTTAAATTATTGTTTGTTCATTATTTCTCCTTTCAGCCTCGCAAGGGTATATAAAGATGCTCAGGAGCTTTTACTGGAAGCCCCTGAAATCCGTGACCTTGGAAGAATCTGGGAAGAACTGATCATTATGACTCAGTTTATGGAAACAATGAGAACTAATCCTGAAAGAATTGCAGGTAATTGTTATGTCTATATCCTTTAATTTTTCCTTCTGAGGGCTGGATAGTAGTTACTTTGTAGGCTGGCAACATTATAATATATTTCACATGCAGCTTTTACTGTGCTTACTGTTGAGGTAAGTTAAAATCTGTTCAATGACAAACACCTGTCATTTAAGAGAGAGGAGAGAGGCAGTCAGATCCATTTTACAACAATCTTCCTTAAATAACAGTAGACAAAACTCAAAAAAGTATGGATGTCTCACCACACAAAGTAAAACGTGGCTGAAGAAATGTCATTATTTATTATTACAGTAGAAGCCGAAGCAGTGAGAAAGTGTTGCTGGAAGATGCAGAGGAATGGAAAGTTAGGAATATGTCTGAATATACCAGGAGCATAATCCAGAGAAGTGCTTAGAGGTACTTTGTCACTGTGTTAGCTAAAACAAGCTTGGAACAGTGAAGAAGGAAACTCTTGGTAATGTGTTTAGAAAGAGAAAGCATTGAACACTTATGAAAAGGATTGCAAATTGCAAATTCATTGTATTAACTTTTATTTAAAACAACCTGCCAAAACCAAAACACGGTCCTGGAGAAGGAATGGTATAATAGTAAACTTTTTGGGCTTGAAGTACAGAATTTGAGTAAGTACTCCTAAAACTAGAGGTATAAAAATGGTCTGGCTTTGTGAATTGATCTGTTCCATTCTCAAATCCTTTGTCACAGTATTAGTATTCTTATTAAAATTAAATAGTCACTCTCCATATATTTTTAATAAGATGTGTATAAAACACCTGATACACATGCTCCACTATCCTATCAGAGGTTTATACCTAGAAGTAAAATAGGGACTGTCTCATAAATAAGTGAGACAACCAAATGCCCCAGAATGTAAACAACAAGAACTTGAGTATAATCTGATCTGTTGTTTGTACCCAGTCACAGAAATCAAACCTGTCTATTTAGTGGCGAGGAAAAGCATATCATTCCATGGGCTTGCTATGTATTGCTGAGGGACCACACCCTGTGGTTTAGGAAGTTGCCTTTGCATCCCATATCAACTTTATTCATGAAAAACAGAGTACATTGTCCCCAGCCCCCACTGAAATGCAATGTTAATGTTCCTTGACAATCTGTGGGGGTTTTAAATGTGTTTTACTTTTAAAAAAATAAATTTTAAAAAATTGGAATTTCCTACTATATAAAACAAAATAAAAAAGTCAGTTCTAGAGCTTAACTAATAAAATGTGAATTGCCACCTTTCTTCATATACAAAAAGTTACTGAAAGACTGGGTATATAAGTTGTCTGTGTTTATAGCTTACTACTATTGCTTGTAAGTAACAATATTGATAGGATAGCTGCAAAGTTGAGCAAGGAAAAAATTCCAAATGTCAGAGTTGCAATTGCTCCTTCTGCTGATTCCTGAAATCAGATTTACCTCTTGAGTCCTCCTTCCCTGTCCCAGTCTCCCCTTGCACTGATACTTTCGATGAGATGTGTTCTTCTGGTGCACTGTTTCCTCCACACTGCCTGGATGCCAGGAAAACCATCAGTGAGAATATGAGGGACAGACCCCTGCTATTGTTTTCGGTGTTTACTGCTTGAATAAATACGTGGAGGAACAATTGAAGAAGTCCTCAGTCCCTGCAGCCTTAGGCCAGAGTATGCTTATTGCAGATGGAATTGTGGAAGTTAGTTTGCAAACTCTGATAAGACTCAGCTTACAGAATGGAGTCCATGTTTATTAGAAATATCTAAAGTTACATTCCCTATGTCAGTAGGATACACACTGCTCCTGGCAGTTTCAATTGCCTCTTCTGAAGACTGGAATAATTGGAGCTTTGCAAGCATTCTTTACCAAAGTCTGTTGATGCTGTGTGAGGTACCTTTAATAAAGGTATCATTTAATAAAGTTATAACAAATATTCAAAGGACATGAGCAGCAATAAGTTTCCAAGCTTTCTCTTGCACCATATTGAGGCAAAGTTCTCACTGGTAAGATTTGTAACAGAGAAGTTAAAAAAGGTTGGAACTGTTTGATTTTAGGAGCAGCACTATTCTGAGTATTGTTACAGACAGTATTAGGGAAATTTGGTGGTCTCTTACATGTGTCTAATTTACATGTGTGTGGTCTCACTGGTTTGCCCGAAGAGTAGTTGTTAATCTAGTTTAATATGAAGCATAAACTACACTTTGTGCTTCTCCAAAGAAATTGAGCTTTTTCTCATGGAAGATTTTGAAGGGTAACTTTTGCAATACTAGAGAATAAGGTTAACTAACTAAAATTGATGGACAGCAAGTGATAAATTGGTGTTAATGTAAAGGGTTGACTAATGTTATTTACACAAGGCCCAGAAGGACACTAAGAACGGTGGCATACTTGAATCTGAGCATTTGAAACAGAGCATTTGAAATAAAGCATTACATCAGAAAAAGGCGGACACTTTCAGATGCAGTCAGAGCTGCTTTCAATGTGTCTATTGCTGTAGCCCTAATCTGAAACATCTTTGAGAGATCAGATATGCAGAGTCAGAACACTCAACATTTTCTGATTATCATTTCCCATCAAAGGATTAAAATGTTTTTGAATTGCAAAAATAATTTTAGACCCAGTTAGTCACGACTAGGTATAAGAGCCAAAGCACATTCTTTTTGCAGGTTTAAGCCAGAATATGAGTTGTTCTTTAACTTCCTTTGTTTGGTATCTCACTGATCTGTGCATTCCTTTATTCATCCAGGAAGAGGAATACGAATTCTAGACATTTTGAAAGATGGGGAGACCCTCACTTCCTTCTTGCTGGAAAATGTTGGACTCACAGATTTTGTTGTTTTCCAGCTTATTAATGCTCAAGTGCGCCCTGAGCAGGTGGGTAGAGTTTAACAGTTACCAAGTCATTATCTGTGAGGAAAGAATGTCCTGAGTTGTATGTGCCGAGTAGCCTCAGTGAAGGCCTTGGGCCCAGAATACCTGATGCCTTATGGGTTGTTTGTACAACTTCTCCCTTTGTTTTTTGAGAATCTAGAGGAAGAGATGTTTGGTTTGTCTTTAAAAAACATTCTGAATATGCATTAAATATTAATAAATTATTAAATAAACAGCAAAGTGCTGTTGTTGTGCCCGAATAATGAGCACCAAGAAACAGTATCAGCAAGCAGTGAATCCATTCCCATGACTGAAGACTTGACTCAAAAGCGTAATGCAGTTGTGCATCCTTTTGAGATAATAGTCCTGATGACAGAAGAACTCTTGGAGGCTCTTAATTTATAATTTAAATTCTCTGCCCTAATGTCAGCGTGGTGGCTTTTTGGTATTGTCTCGCATGAGTAGGTGATAATGGAGAAGAAGACCCACTTTCTTAGAGTCTGATTGAATAATAGATCTGCTCAGGAAATTCAGAGTGAAAATCCCATCTGGAGCAGCTAAGCAGGGAACTATGTTTGACCAAGTCTAGGCTGTCTCTGCTTCTGTGTGTACTGGTGGCGGGGAGCTCTGTGAGGAATGCTGTATTAATGAATGAATGAATGTTGCTGAATTGGAATTCTGGAACAATTTCTACACTGCATTAGTGTGTGGGTAGAAGTAAGTGAATAATTAAGGCTGTAACACACAATTCCTCTATTTCACTGCCACACAAAATGCAAATACTGAAACTGTGTGAGCAGAAAGAAGAAGGGCATTCATGACCTTTCATGCAGTTCCTTGTGTGCATCACAGGTTCCAGCTGGTGTGACCAGTAGTCAAATTGTTTATCTGCTGTTTTCTTGATTGGTGCATGGGGAAGCCCTCCCCATCTTCACTTTATCATGAAGTAATACCACAAGATCATACCAAAGCCAGTGTCAATTGATACACCCTACGTATTTTCACACTTCCCTGTCAGCTGAGATTTTGAAAATTTGCTTCCTTGCTGCTTGTGACAAGGAGAATATCTATATGAATATCCTGCTGGGCTTTTCTTCCCCTATTCATCCCAACCTCTTCTGTACCACAGATCTGCTGTGTCGGGAGAACTGAGTGCTTCTGTGTTAGACTCTGTTAGCTCCCCAGTAGCATTCATTCATCTACTGTTAAAAATTCTGCTTGCCAGTGTATGCAGGACTGAAGTTTTCAACACCATCACCAAAAGAATGATTGAATCCTGCTGGAATGTGGTGTCTTTCTGCTGTATTTTCTGTGCTGATGTAGAAAGAAATGTAGTTATCTTTATGCTGGAAATAAAAGAAATCTGAGCATTGGTCAGAGGAAGCTGGAGGAGGAGATCTGGTGTTAAACACCACCTTTGCTGTCCTCCATACAGTTTTCTTGTTAGCAGTAATTGTAGGGATACAAGATCTTCTCGCCAGAGCTGATTTACAGCTATGAGGAAAGAAAGTGTTGTGAATACTCCTTTAAGGTGAAATTGAAGCAGAAAAACTAATCTCATAATTTTAAGATGCAACAAGAGAATTAATAGAAATTGAACACCTTTTCTGTGGGAGATAAATTGCTTAATTCCAACAGACCTTCTTGATAGGCAAGTTGCTTGGGCTGTATTTATGCATGGTTGAGGTAGATGTTTCTGAGCCATGATTAGACCCTAGATCTATGATTGTCTTAATCCTCCACTGTGATAGTTCATCTCTGGTTCTTCATGCTGCTCTGCCCTCTATTTGCCTGCATATTTTTGTACACCCCTTCCCCCTACCTCTGATGGCACAGAGCTGATCAACCCGAAAGCAATTTGTTTGCAAAAGCCTGACTGTTGCCAACAGCTGGCTGGAGATCTAGGTCTGAGCTGCCTGGGAGTCAGGAAATGACACACAGAGCTGAAAGCTAAACCTGATCAAACAGCCAACTAGCTGAAAAAATAATTTGGACTTCATCTTGCCAGCTTTGGCCAAACAGTGACATATTGATTTAAAAAAAAAAAAAAAAAGTATTGGAGTTTCCCTCTGAGGGCGTGCTTTTTTGAGTCATTTTAAGATAAAGATAAAAAACTGATGTTAAAACACAATGAGAAGTTCAGGAAAGATTGGCAGCAGCCCACCCTACCGGAAAAATTGGAAGGGCGGAGGTTCGATGTTTTTCTAATCCCATCTGTTCAACATTACTGAAATGCAGTTACAGTTTGTAAATAACAACTCGTTTTTTTCTGTGTTTATCCTTCTCAATTACGTTAATGTCACTGTTTCCTCGTTTCACAAGTCAAAGCAAGGCTCCCAGGCTGCCTCCCTGTGCAGCCCTGTTTCATTGCAGTTCACACTGCCTGAGGAGGACCGTGCCAAATGAGGCGTATATGGTTAAAAAATGCTGTTCGTATCACACACATCCCCAGGACATAAGTGACTGAGCAAATGAGCAAATTATTTCACTGACATAAACTAACTTGATTCCAATTCAAATGTTCCAGTTTGAGGGAGGGCAAGGATGTTTGGTTTTGGGGTTTTTTGCAAGACAGACTGTATCTGCCAGGTGCATTCCTTCTTTTGCACTCTGCTTCTCTCCACACTGAATAACTTGTGTTAACAATACCTTTATATGAATACAGCTGTAGTGATGATCGTACCTCTCAGATACTTCTAGAAATCCACATCCCTTTTTTGCATCATAATTCCAAAACACAATCTGTGTGTAATCCAGATGCCTTTCTTTTTTGTCTACTTCAACTCCATAAACTGAAGCTTGGGGCAGTCATGGCAGATAAAATATGTTATTCTAGACCTCTCTACATCTGCCTTTCGTATTCTGGATGCTGACTTTCCAGAGCCACACTTGCACTTTAGGTGATAGTTTCTGAGAGATGAAGCACTTAATTAATAACTCCTCAATCTACTTTGAATCTACTCTCCAAAGCAACTAAATTAATTTTTTTCTCATTCCTCTCTGTTTTCAAATATTTTTACAGGCACCACCAAACAAGTCTCAGCTGCTAACTATAGGAGATTTGCAGATACAAAATTTTGATAATGATGAATTTCTTAATTTGCTTGTATAATAAATAAATATGCGCCTATGTCTGACCTGGTAGAGGTGTGGTGTGTTTTTTCAATGCATGTGTCTTAAGGACTGGAATGCTCAGCAGATAATTTTTCTAAAGAAAATTATATTTTTGATAGATTTTGACAATTTCTTTTTTGTGCAGCAGATTAAATTCATTTAGTCTAGTGATATTGTGTCAGTGTATCATTCTTGAGTGTCTGAAAGTCTGTGTTTATCTCAAACACAGTAGGCATTTACAGTCATCACAGTGTTCTGAGCTTTTTTCCTTAAATTTGTGCTGTGAAAGGAGATGGACAGAGCATGGGAATGTTAGCTTGTGAGCAATTTCCAGTGCTACTTTTTATTATATTGCCATATATTCTGTATATTATAAAGTAAGTAGAACTTAATCATAGACTACCAAGAGCATTGCATAACAACAATATAAATCCCATGTAAATCTACTGATTTCTCTAGAGTTATTCTGCATTTACATTGGTTTAACTATAAACTCATGTGTTCCCATTGGTTGAACCCTAACGATAAAAATTTGGGCTTTTTCTGTTCTGTGTTTATATTAGGAGTGGTAATCAGTAGATGGGTGCAATTTAATGTAAAATGGCTTTATAAATCCTGGCTGTATGCCTGTGCAGACTCACAGTGAATGATGGCTGTGGGGAAGCACTGTAGTGGAATAGTCATAACTGAAATAGAACGCTGAGGGAAATGAAACTTGAAAATCAGAGGTATTGGCCCTTTTTATTTTCTTAGAGCAACTAACAGCAAAATTATAACTAACCTGAACACAAGAGGTAGAGTGATGTAGCACCATCAGTTGGTCCTGGTAAAATAATTTCAAGCAAGCTGTAGCTATCCCTCCTTAGCCACAAGGATGGGTGGCATGGCTTCAGGTGTGCTTAGATGAGAGTGAGGAAGGGAAGATGACTCACAAGGACTTATGCATTGTTTTGTTTACTGACTAATGAGAAGATGAAAAATGTGTCTGAAGGCAAGGTGATCTAGCACAACATGAAGTGAAGGTGATTCAAGGGTTGATGCTTCAGCTGATCACATCTCTCTGCCATTCATTAAAATATTAGCAGGGGCTGATATCAAAGTGTCCAGTTTTGATAAATTTTTAATTGTTCCTGAACAGTATGAAAGTTTCATAACAGCAACTAAAATATTGGTTTTGGTTGCAGTTTGCCTATGGTGTCCCTAGCCTGACTCTGAAGGACATCGCTTGCAGTGAGAAGCTCCTGGACCGCTTTATTATCTTCAGCAGCCGAAGAGGTCTCCCTTCTGTACACAAGGCCATGTGTGCTCTGTCCCAGGAAAGTCTGCAAAGAGTAGAAGATGCCTTGTATGCAAATGTTGATTTCTTTAAGCTATTTCGGCTGGTAAGTATTAACACAATTATCCTGCCTTATGTTGTCTTTTTTTTTTTTTTTGTTTTGTTTATATTTCATTGCTCTTCAAGAATTTTTTTATAATATATCACCAATTTTCCTAGTGGTCTTAGTGTATGTACCCCTGCAAGTATAAGGTTATGGATGTGTGATTGTTAAGCTACCAACAGCAGGACACTAGACAGTTCTGAGAGTGTTTTGGGATGAAACCGATGAAATTCACAGTACAGCAGAACTAAGAGATTCAAATGCAATTTTTAAATCAAAGTTTGTGTTCAAATATTATCTGGTCTTTCCAGTCTTTGTGGCAGAACCTACAGGGGCCTTGCTGAGGATTCTGAAAATACCCAACACAGCCCATTCTGTCCTTGCTGCTTCCAACATGAAAGAATTTTATGCAGCAGTCAAAGTCATGATGCAACTTGAGTTGGCATAGCCATATGAGCCATTTATGAAAAAACCAAAACAAACAAACTAGGAAGTTGTGCTGGCTTTCATTACTGTTTCTGTAGAAGCTTTTCCTTACCTCTGTTCATTTTCATTGCCCTTCTTTGTGTTCCTGTTTCTACTATGACCTGGCTATAAATGAACCACATCTGCAGTCTTGGTTTAGTGTGGAGATATTATGCCACTTTATAAATATGTATAAACATAGATGAGTATAATTACTTTAAAATATATAATAAAATACAAATTTTATCAAATTAATATATATACAAAATGGCCTTTTTTTAGTGTTTCATTTGTATTCTGCACTCTGAGGCTGTGCTTTCACAGAGCTATTCAAAAAACTGCAAGGTCTCTTTCCTTATGATAGCAAACTTAGGGTCTGTCACTGTGTATATATCTTTCATGTTTGTTTTCCCTATGATCATGCTTTGCACTTTTAAACAATGAATTTAGTTTGCTGGTTTTCCCCTTGTAATTTAATGTCTTGAAACCATCACATTTTCAGTTTGTTTTATAGGAGCAGGCAGGGTATATGAAAAACTCCTAAAGTTGCATAGGAAGTATTGACTGGACCTTTCTGCCACAGCAGTGTAACATCATGATTAATTTAACATGGATTTTATTCAGCTCTGAGTTGCTCAGAACTGGGAACAGAGAATTCCTGAAGCTGTAATTGACACACCAGCAAAACACAGTTGATTTTTGTAGCATTGATAGTCAGTCATTGTGCCCATGTGATTTTACCAATCCTGGTAAGAATTTGTGGTCAGCTTCTAAAAGCTGGTATTTTCCATTTCTAAAAATATATTGTCTTATGTTTTCATAAATCTGATGCTTGCTGGAAGTAGCAGAGGATTAATTCTACAGTATTTCTGAGATAGATTTTCAGCATTTAAGGACTTCATGTGAATATTCACGATGCACTGCCCAGCTTTTTTACAGGTTTGCAATTCTCATTTCTCAGAGTTTCAAAAAGGCCAGGTTAAGGCAGGTGCTTCAAGAACTCTGTATAATCTTTGCACAGACTCGTTCCCCTTAGAGGACAGGGAAAAGTGTGTTTTGAAGTCCTGTGTGTCCTGCCTGAACTGGAAGTGACAGATCAGAACACACTAACATGAGCTTTCCATAAAAACTCTTCTCTTTGTGACTCCCTGCCAGGTACCTACACAGTGCAGCTGTCTTCTGCTTTCTTAACCACCTACTGACTGAAGGGAGTGGCAGGCAATCAGCAGGGTGTATAGGCATTTTCGGGGAAAGCTTTTTAGGGGCTTGTCTCATAAACATCACAGTCTAGCTTATCTACAAGTCCAGCTTTATATTTTATTGTAATAGCAGAAGTGGCTGACAAAGCCTCAAGAGTGCCAGCTCCAAGTGCATATGTGATTCTTTAGACAGCTGACAAAGAAGGATGCAGTGATGCAAACAAAGTGGTATGTGACAGCACACCATGGTGGCATCTGTTTCTTTTAAGTCATTGATAAATAAAACGTTAACTTCTGCTGAAAAGGCTTTCAGTCAGTCTGCAGGAGCCTGGCAAAGTAGTGGTTTCTATCAGGTTTGACAGACAGTAAGGACCAGACTGCCTCCAAAATCAGGAAATCTCTGAACTATAAAGTACTACAAATTATTTATCTCCATGGCAAATGGGGGCTTCTGTATCAAACCATTGCCAAATTTGGAAGTTATCAGGAGTCTGTATATCTCACTGGAAGAACAGTCTCTCCAAGGATAGCTTCTCAGATGTCCCAGTTCCTGCATCCCTCCTCCATTTTTTCACCTTTTGGCATGGTGAGTTCAGATGAGCAGAACAAATCTCAAGATATATTTTAAGTGCCCTGTGTTTGTTTCAGTCTTGTATTAGAAAGAACATTTACACAGGCTACTGTGTGAATCTGCACATGGGTGCTGGATTTGTGGTACTATAAGACAGGTTTATTAAGACATTATTCTAAATAACTCAAAAGTATTTGAACTACAGAGATGCCATTTGGATTTTCTTCTCGTTACCGCTGTTGTCGTGTAGAAACTTGTCTCTGTTTTTTATGTATCCACAGCTTCCCACTGTGTTGGACAGAAACTCACCAGGTGCTGACCTGAAGGCCTGGGGAAGGGTGCTGTCTAATGTCTCCCAAGCAGTGCAAAAGGTAAGTGGTCTAATAATAGACTACATCACTTTTCTGCATAGATTATAGTCCTTGTTTTCCTTTGTTGTTTTTATGTTCCAGTTACCTGCTTTATCAGAAAGAAAATAGATTTGTTGAGGAAGAGCTTATTCCTTAAAAATGTATTCTTCTCTCATTACAAAATAAATGTGGACGTAAGCATTGGCAATTATGAAGTATATTCTTTTCTTCAGAAAAGGCATGAAAGGACAAGAACTGAAAATGGTGCCTGTGACCAGGGCAGAGGAAGTAAAAGGATGAGGTTCTGACTGCATTGACCATCTGGGCACACTATGACCTCATCAGATACTTACCTCTTTTGAGGGCTGCATTTAACCAAGTATTGTCTTACTGCAGCTAGCCAGGAAGCCAAGCATTCAGGACCTTGTGATGGTTCTGCAACCATTTGTACAAGATGGAAGGCCAGAATCCTTAGGCCACTTGGTGAGTTCCCTGTCGGATCTTTTCTGTGGCTACCCAGAAGGAGGTGGATCCAGAGTGCTTTCCTTCAACTGGTATGAAGATAACAACTACAAAGCTTTCCTGGGGATTGACTCAACAAGGAAGAAATCTGGTTATCTTTATGATAATACAACTAGTAAGTTTTTCCACCAAACTATTAAGAGACTCTAGACAGGTACAACTTATATTCGAATACTAGCACAGAATGTTGCTTTTATAAAAAACCATTTTAATGCAGTTGATTCAGGAAATTAGAGATGGGTGAAATGAGTTTACTTCATACTTACTTCATAGATAGAAGCAGAGAACCCCAGGAATTGACAACTGATAGAAAAATGCATTTGCTTTTAGTATGGAGGTATAAACATATGTGTGATCATAATTAAGACAGTCCCTCTGTTTTATCTTCTATTATATGCTACTGATATCAGGAAGAACAAGATGCCCCTGAAGAAGGTTCAGGAAAAGACAGTGCAGCATTCTGGAATTACTTTTCTCCAAAATATTTTTATAAACTTTATTTTTTCTCCTAACTTGTTTGATGGCTTGGGGAACGGGAATTTAAAAATCTCTCTTTTCAAATAAGATTCAATTTGATACATGGTGATTGTTATCTTCCTGCATAAAAGTACATATATTTTGTAGCAGTAACGTCCTACAGCGTGATTACATTTACATAAAAAGTATTTTAATTTACCAATTTTTGTTGCTTTTATTTCCTCTCTTCTTGCTATTGTAATAGGAGAGAATGCAAAGAGGAACCACTTTTATGTTTTTTATCTTTTTTATTATGTCCCCTTCTGTTTGCTATTTAGTTTCGCTCTACACTGAGCGGACCAGCAGTTTTTTCTGTACAACCCATGTTATAGCAGGTACTATTTCTGTGTCCCTTTTGCTATGATAGATAGGGTTGCATGGTTACAAAGTACAGATGAACAGTTTGCTTACAGAGACTCCTACCTTTCACTGTTTCTGTTGATACTTGGCTCTACGTATGTCTGAACCTTCCAAAGACCTGTAAAAGGCCCAGTACTCCATCTCTTCATCCAGGAAACAAATTAATTGAATGCTATCCAAGTAAACTAATTACTTCATAGTGCAGGGGTAAGATAAAAATATTTACATTCAAATGTGTAGTTTTAAATAATTGTAGAGGACAGTTCTGAACTGTTCCGGAGTTCAATATCTAAGCCCACAGGATCAGCTTTGTATCAGTATCAACTACAATACAAAGGAGCTAAGTCATGAGGAGTAAAGCAAATAAAGCTCAAACTGCTCTGTGAGTTCTGAGCTGTCTCATTTCCTTCCATTTGAAATACCATGTAAATAACAGCAGCTTTCAAAAGGTTATTTATGTTTGCTCTTCCAATTTCCATAATGTGTACTTTACAACTCCAATATCTACTTAATAGTCTTTTCTATCCATTCAGACATTGTAGTTCTGCATTGCAGAATGTGCTTTAACTCATTCAGATTCAAACTGTCTGTACTGCCAATAAAAAGCCCCGCAGGATGTTATGTATGCTAGGATTTGAGTAGGGGTACATAAAGACTGTCTTTCTTTTTGTCTTTAGCCCCCTTTTGTAATGCATTGATCCAGAACTTGGAATCAAACCCTTTAACCAAAATAGCCTGGAGTGCAGTGAAGCCCTTGCTGATGGGGAAAATTCTGTTTGCTCCTGATTCACCTTCTGTACGGGAAATCATGAAAAATGTAAGATATTCTGAAATACAAAAAAGTTTATTTCTTAAAAATTTGCATCGCAAGAAATATCTTTTGAAAAACAGTGACCCAATTACCTTAACATAATCATATTTTCTTCTCAGAACTCTATCTGTACTGATGGTCCTCAGAGGAAGGACATTATTAAATGTTATTAACATTTCTGCTATTTGAACAAGTTGATTAAGTTTTGAGAGTAAAAACTACAGCTTTCTAAGTTAGGGGTTCTCCTGTCACTGAAACCTGGATGGATCATAAATTCTGTCTATCTTCTTCTATTTCTAACACACTTTTCTGCTTCTTTTTTCATCAGGCAAACTCCACTTTTGAGGAACTTGAACGCCTCCGACTGTTGACCAAATCTTGGGAGGAAGTAGGACCTCAGCTGTGGTACTTCTTTCAAAACAGCCTGCAAATGAATATGATCCGTGTATGTTATAACTTAAAAGATCCTCAGTAAGAGCAGCTTTTCACCATCTTTTATTTTTATTAATGGAGAAGACAATTTGAAAGGTTTGGCTAGAAGCACAGCCTCTGCAGCAAGGAAGCTGTGGCCTTTAAGGCTGTTGGCTTGGCTGCTTGGCTTGGTTTGAAGGCAAGTCATAGATGCATTACAGCATCCCCATGGGAAAACCTCAGATCTGGGCAGTCAAGAATCTGGCTAATGACTTCTTAATAAAGGCAGCAATTGCTGGTTCCCTGCCTCCCCAAAATGCCTTTCAAGAACAGACGCGATTTTCTTGGATTGTGTGCGGGGAAAGAAGGCAGTAGGACCATGCTTTTTCTGAGCCAAATTTATTTTGGGAAATTGCTTGTTCAAATCATTTAGATATGACTTTGATCAACTGCAATTACTATCTGTAGTTAAAGTGTATAAAGCAGTTCATACTGGAAAAAACATTTGGTTTCCTCATTTTTCTGTATTGAATTAGACATTTGTAACATTTATCCTCTTGTTTACAGGGGAACAATAAATAGTCAAGGAAAAATTTATTTTCATCATTCTTCAGATCACACATCCAGTTATGCTATTACCCTTTTGTAAAATTGATTCTTTAGCATACCCTTTTGTCCTTTTTCATGTGCTGAAAGAGTTATGGAAATGGAAACCTTTCTAGGCTAAACAGGGCATGGAAAGACAATCATTATAGAAAAGCTGTCATATGTTTCTTCAGGACTCTCTGAAGCACCCTACAGTGAGGGAGTTCCTGAACAGCCGAATGGGTTCTGAAGGCTTCACCGCAGAACATATAATCAACTTTCTCCACAATGGATCTTCAAGGAGCCGGGAGAAAGGAATGGTGGACTTTGACTGGCGCAACATCTTCAGTGCTGTAGACCAAGTTCTGCGTTTGCTCAGTCAGTATTTGGAGGTAAATTCAGCCCTGTCCCTTCTGGGAATAGTTGTAGAGGATATATTAAAACCAATTAGGTAGCACTGGGGTCTATGGTAACAGACAAGAAAGTTAAAATCATAAAATCTTCATTTGTTTCAAATTGAATCTCATTATTAAAAGCATGTGTTTAGAATAATACAATGGCACAAGAAAGTGAACACTTACTATTATGAAAAAAAGTTCAATTTGTGATTCTCAAATGCTTTGTTCAAAATGTTGGATGAATGTCTGGACACATTTCCACGCTAAGAGGCAGAAAGCAAATGCAACACCTCAAAGAAATGGTATTGTAAGTATTAATAACCAACAGACCACTAATTTCAGCAAGATGAGGAGAAGAGAAACTAAGAATCCATTGGTAAGTCCTCTTTCAGGTGTTTAAGCACCTGATCAAAATTCCATTGAAACCAATGAGGAAGTTTTCCACTTGTTCGGTGGTCATTTCTGACAAGATGCTTTTCTCGTTCCTGGAATCTGTACCTCTCTTCTCTAGCATGTTGTTTCCAGTGGTGCCTTCTGAGGATTTTTGAGAGAAAATTGGTACTAGTTATAGGCAACAATACTAAGCCTAACTCCTAATTTCAATCTAGTTCAGTCTAAAAGACCATTTGTCCTCTGCAAGAAGGCAGGAACTGAAAGTTTATCTGCCTTCCTACAGCTAGTACAAGAAGGAACAATTAAGTCTTTGCACAAAGCTCTGCTGATTCATTTAATGATCTATTTGCATCATGTTAGCAAAATTATTTCTTGGTCAAACTGAGTGAAATATATTGCTTGCAGCAGTTCAGTGCTGGAATGTCAATAATATCAAAGCAGTTACTGTACCTGGTAATAGATCTTTGTGTCCTAATGTTCTTTGTAATGAGCTTATTCTTTAAAGTAGGCATACAAGGATTTTTAAGCATTTGAGAATGTTTTCTCCTTGTGCCAGACACAATGGCAACAAATAGCTCCCTTTTGGGAACAGCCTACTCCTTACCACCATAGTATGCAATGAAGACAGGTGTGTTGCCAGCAACTATCTTTGGAGTCCCCAAGTCTCTGCTGCAAGCTGTGATGCAGCTGAGAATCCCATAAAATATGCAGGGGCTGCTCCTCCTCACCACTCCAAGACTTTCCTGTTCTTCCCTTTGTTTACCTTAGGCCACAGAACAGCTAAACTTTTAGTGAGAGCTACACAGTCACCTCTTTGTGTTTATTATTTTCTGGTTTTATCTTGCAAACCTGTTCTTATTATTTTGGCTTTGGTTTTCCCATTTTGTTTGGACGATTTAAAATTGTTAAAGAATTACTGGGAGAAGATTTGAAATCAATTTCCCCCAATTTATTTTGATAAATTTATTTTGATATAGTGAAGTTTATGAAGACACGAGCTGAGTTCAAATTCACTGAGGGAAAAGAAAAGCCTAGGTAGAGCATAAAGCCTTTGTTTTGAATGCAACTCATGTTAAGAGAAATAAATTCTAGCTTTTGGCTCATAGGTTGCAATATAAAATCTCTTTTCCCTTTCAAATTGTGTGAATTATTGCAACACTGGTATCTTAGGCTATGTTCTTATACAAGCTTTGGTTTCACTCTATTCGTGCAGAAGATCTATAAACGTTTGTGTCTTCCGTTTTGAACGCTTGCAGCTTCCTTGACTGGAGCCCTGGATAAGAGCCTATACTGCTCCTCAGCCCGCTCCAGGCACTGTCAGTTCTGCAGCTGACTGTCAGTACTTTGCCATAATCATTCTCACAGATTCCCCTGGAGAACTATCTGAGTTTTTCTGCAGCTGAAATATGTATCTTGAAAATAATTCCTCCTGATAAAGAAACAGCAAATAATCCTCCAGACCCTGCAAAGACACAGTTCCACAGGAGGGATTTGTTGTGCAAACACTGCCACTTTTGCAAGAACTAAACTGAATTCCTGAACTCAGTTAACACCGTGCGGGATAAATGTATCCTCAAAAAGTTAATGCAGCTATTAATTAATGCAAATCAGTCTAATTTTATTTCTCTTCTGGCATGCAAATCAGAGAGTTTTCTGCCTTATTTTGCTTTTTGATATGAAATTCTACATAGTTTAGTTTTCTGAAGCAAAATGGGAAATGAATAGCTACAAACACCAGGAATAGTAAAGCCACAAAATAATGTTAACAATTTAAGCTCATTTTTGTTGTGGGTTTAAAAATATATTTTCATATAGATCCCATTAAACTGTGATAGCTCGAGTTTTAAAGGAAACAGAGCATGATTTAGGGAAACAGGGAACAGGGAAAAGTTAAGTAAAGGAGTCTTTAAGATTAAATAACAAGTTGCCTGTATGAGCCTTTTGATGCGGAGTAATTTTTGATTATTGACTTGCAAGAGGTGATCGAGAAGATAAGATCAAAAAAGTTATCCTGTTGGAATTTTATGAAGCACAGGAATTCAATAAGTATATTTCTAGTCCATCAGAAGTTAAATACTTCTACTCTCTGTTAGTATTTTGCCAGTTCTGAAGGGCAGAAGCTAAATATACAGACATAAATCTGTAATTTTGCAGACAATTAATGCTAGAGTTTATAGTGTTCACAGTCTTTGTCTTACAATGACTGTTAAGTAGGAGTTAAAGAGGAACATAAAGAACTTAGGTTTTGATTAATTTTTGTCTTGTATATGGATTGATAAGAATACATTTTGTAGTAATGACAGAGACTAAGAAAGAAGAGATTTTTTTTTCTTGAGATAGCCAAAAAACATTAACTTAAGCCAGCAGGTTAATCGGATGTCAGAGTTCAGCAGGAACACAATATGACCAGTAAGATAAATCAACTACATGTCTGGTATTACACAGGAATAAATGTCAAAATACCTGAGACATTAAAATTTAAATGTATGCTCTGACTTCTCCCCTTGCTTCACTTGACAAAGTGCTTTTCATCCGAAGTCCACAGTCAATATGCTTTTCTTACAGATCAGTCATCCTTTAGCTCCCTAGTATTCATTCAGGCACTTCCTAGGCTGAAGAAGGGAGGAGAGAGTCAACTTTTAATAGTTTCATTATAAGCTTTTAAAGCTGATAATAACAACTGCTTCAGCTGAACCTACTTTCCTTTTCTGTTTTCAACTACTGATGTTTGCTTTAATGTATACCTCTTACTAGTTTATTCCCATGCAATTTTTCTCTTTGCAATTGTTTGTAGTGCTTGACCTTGGATAAATTTGAAGGTTTTCTTGATGAAACTCAACTGACTCGTCAAGCCCTTTATCTGCTGGAGGAAAACAAATTCTGGGCTGCTGTGGTTTTTCCAGACCTAGAACCTACAACCAGCAATCTCCCACCACATGTGACATACAAGATCCGAATGGACATAGACGCAGTGGAGAAAACAAACAAAATCAAAGACAGGTACTTGCCTGATAGTTACTTCGCAGTTTTTTGCCTGCCATGACATGAATATGAGAGACATAAGGATGTTAGAATCTGCATTGGATGCATATGTGAAATTCAACTGTATTTGTTAATAGTTACCCTGTAGGGCAGTGCAGAATCCATCTCCGGTTACAAGGTACTAACATGAATGGTATCACTCTTGTGACAAGCCAAGCAGTGAATAGGTGCAGGAATACATGGCAAAGGGATGACTGTGCTCAGAATGTGTTCAGTAACCTCTTTAAGTTTTTAGTTTGCCCCACCATTGGGAAAGAGAGACAAGGAAGTCCTACGTGGATTGCGACTCAGCTCTCTTCCACCTGGACAGCAGAATTACTCTGCTGTTCCTCCTCAAGTCCACACCAAATAGACTCACTTAAGGGATAGCAGAAATAATTTCTCAGGATTGTCTACAGAGGAATATAATGGTGCCTGGTAATTGCAGTGCAGCTGTTCCCGTTTAATCCCCGAGGATACCATATTCCAAATACTGTTATTTCTATTCTAGAACAGTTACTCTGCTACATGACTAATTTATGTACATTTTTGGCCAAAATTGCTATTCCAAGTCAGTGTAGAGAAAATGCAAGGTAAAAAAAGAGCCTTCCACTTTCTTAAGCAATGTGGTCTGATAGATCAAAGTCTAGAAAAGACAAGTCCAGGCAATGCCCCTACAATTTCAGTTGCTAAGATTATTTGATTTATTCATTAATTTATTCATTCATTTTCCCCATAACTCTTCCCTAAAGTCACTGTTTACCCAAATGATTTCCGTGTGAATTTTCTTTTGAGGTACTGGGATCCAGGTCCAAGGGCTGATCCTGTGGATGATTTACGGTATATCTGGGGAGGCTTTGCCTATCTCCAAGACATGATTGAGCATGGGATTATAAAGACCCAGACCAGCACTGAAGTGCCATTGGGAATTTATCTGCAGCAAATGCCGTATCCATGTTTTGTGGATGACGTGTGAGTAAAAGCAGTTTGTCTTAATTCTGTTGAATACTTGGATTGCTGGATGGTTTAAGATTCTCAAGCACCAGAATTAACCCTAAGTTATGAATCTCCTAAGGTATAAACACAGGAGTAATAACTGAGACATAACTGAATAAATTCGTTTTTTTCCGTATCCTGTCATCCAGACTCCAGAAGCCACCTTTGCCAAGATTCTACCCTTAATCCCTATCCTGGCCTTTGTTGCATCCAATGTCCAGGCCTAAAATGAACACAGAACACTAGCCCCTTAAAAGCAGCAGTTTTCTTCCAATTTTGCGTATTGCACAAAATCCAAAAAACAATCTAGTACTTTTTGGCCTTATTTTTCCAGGCAATAATAATAATCTAACCTAAACCTTCACACTGATTACAGCCAAGGGCAACAGGGCATCCCAGCTATAATGCTATGATCCCCAACAGTGTTAGCGCTAGAATTAACCCTGTGATTACACAGGACCCAGCATGAATATCATCCCTTAAAAATGTGTTATGTAACTAAAACTAAGCCTTAGGCTGTGGCATATGACCAGTGTCTGTAGCAAAACTGAACACAAGCACTGCCCTGTGTTATAACAAACACTGCCTCCTTTGGTTAACTGCAGAATCCATTTAAGTACAGCTAGTTTCTTTTCCCTAGTGACGTCTCTAAAACCCAACTTTCTTTATATGGCTGTGCATGGCCTAGTGCTGGTTGTATGTGTCCACCAACAGGCAAAACTCAGTGTGCCCCAGGCTGTATCACAAAAGCATGGTTTTATTTCTGCAGACTAGATTAGTCTTTGGGAATTTTTGAAGAAAAAGTGGAGATTTTCCCTTTGTTTCGACACTAACGTAGCTATGATAGCATATGGCAAAAATGTAGTTCTATAGGGCTTAGATTTAGGAAGCTGAAAAATTTTTGCTCCTTGTTTATAGCAGCTATAAGCCTTTGGCCTTTAAACAATCAACACTGGATTCCACAAACCCCATAATACGTGGCAGTGTTAATTACTGGTATTAAACAGCTCACATAAGGATGAGCAAGTATGCTGGGAGCCTGAATAATAAAACCATCCATATCAATCCTAGCTAGGGAGAAGGAGATGTATTCCCTCATCTTCTTCACAAATAACTCCCCCGGCACAGCAAGGCCATCAATGCCAGGAATACATTTTTTGTGTTAATGTGTTCCCAGACTCAGCAAAACAGATAAACAGTGCAGCTGACAAACTGTGTCCTGCACAGAGCCTTGCCACTTAATAGCTACTGTAACTATATCATGCTTATTAGAAAACTGCCTCTGGCTCGCCCCACATTGGGTGCCAAGGACTTGGTGGTGAGCTGACCGTGACAGGACGCCAGGTGCCCACCCAGTCTTTCTATCACTCCCTTCCTCAGCAAGACAGCGGAAGAAATAAAGATGGAAAGCAACTTGTAGGTGAAGATAAAGCTTTTTACTAAAGCAAAGCCAAAAAAATATCCCAAAGATTTATTCTCTGCTTCTCATCAGCAAGCAATGTCCAGCCGCTTCCTGGGAAACAGGGATTCAGAATGCATGGCAGTTGCTGTGTAAGACAAATGTTGTAAATATCAAATACCTCCCACTATCTTCTCCTTTTTCTTAGCTTCTATATCAGAGTAGTCATCATACAGAATATGGAATATCCATTTGGTCAGATTGGGTCAGCTGTACTGGTTGTGTCCCCTCCCAAGATTTTGCCCACCCCCTGCCTAGTGCTGAAGTAGAAATGCTGGAGAGACAGCACTGATGCTGTGCCAGCACTGCTCAGCAGTAGGCAAAACAGATATGTTACCAATACCTTTCTAGCTACCCATGCAAAGCCCAGCACTGTGAGGGTTGCTATGGGGAAAATTAACTGTCTCAAATTGATTCAATATCCTGACTCATGGCTGAGTATGAATTTCAGCAGCCTTGCTGGCAGAATCTGATGCTTTTAATGGTTAATTTATTTAATTCTCTTGTCAGTGAATCTCGGGAGCAGAAAGACAGTGACACTTCCAAATTGTTAACATGTATTAAAATATTCCTTGTAGATCATAGTAAAAGCATTATGGAAATTCACTGCAAAGAGAGATGTATTTTCATGAGGCACCAAATAATTCGCAGCCCTCAATAACCCTCAAAACATCTTTGTAGAAAGATAACATTCATCTATCTCATGGGAATGCAGAAACCATTACTTTATTAATATATAGGATGCTTGTAATGTTCACTAGTGACCCGCTATTGATGTTTAGACTGAGAGTTTACAGTTCCATATTTAATTAATGCGTTCTTCTCCACTCCTTTTCCTTTTCTTTTTGCTTTTCATCTTATATCTCTATGTTTTACCTAAATTTAATTTATTTCTACTTGCTTTGGTAGCTTCATGATCACTTTAAACCGCGCCTTTCCCATCTTCATGGTGCTAGCTTGGATATATTCAGTCTCCATGATTGTGAAGAGTATAGTGCTAGAGAAGGAAATGCGTCTGAAAGAGGCTATGAAGAACAGGAGTATAACCAATGGTGTGATTTGGTGCACTTGGTTTCTGGACAGCTTTCTCATGATGGCTGTGAGCACATTCCTCCTCACAGCACTGATTATGGTAAGGATTGCTACCCTCAAACCCACTGTCGTGTTTGCACTGCTGATATCAGTTTGCTGTTGAGAAAGAATAGTAACCACTCATAGGGAGATGTGAACGGTGGAGGCCAGTTCTGATCACAGCATGTAGCAGGCACATTCTTCTAAGCAGACCTCATAACAGCATCAGCACTTGGCAGAGATAGAACAATAAATTCACTGGTAAAGATTTATTGTGAGGTGCCTCATAGAAAATACATCAGGCTGATTACTCTGTATATTGTATTTTCCATAGGCCGATACAGATCTCCCAATAAATTAAATTGTTGCTTTAAATCAACAAGATAATAATTTGAAGAATTTTAATCCTGTAATTCACTATAGGTGATTGATTTTTAATATCCAGTGCTTGCCTGCTTAGAAACTGTGCAACTATTTCAATGGAAAAAGAGACTGCAAGAACAGAACTTTCAGGAAAGCGTGAAAAAACAGTCCATCTTTTGCTTCAGTGATCAGAATTACTGTAATTTTTATAACTTTTCAGGACAGTTCAGATGTTGTCTCTGAGAACTACTTATCTCCACCACCTGAGAACCAAGCTCTATATTTAGAGATGGTTGCTATATTTTATCATATAAATGTGTAGCATTTGGATAAAGAAGAGTGCTCTTCTAACATCTTTTCTGATGTGGGGAACTGATATTGGTATAAATACATATTTAAGGTTCAATCTGCTCTGTCTTATCAGCATGTCCTGATGAGTTGTTGTAGTTCCTGGTGGTTCCATTACAGATTGGGTGGATAGAAAAAGCTTGCTTTATTTGCTGGTTTAATTAAAAATCAGGAGGTAATTAATATCAGAGAGGAATGTGCTTGTACCTGTAATTCACTTTCTTTCCTGGATTTCACTATGCCAGCGTGAGGTACTTTTGTAAATACATTCATATGAGACATCGCATCACTGTCGATAAAGAAATCAGTCTCTGAGGCCCAGTGGGATGTTGCAAGAATGCTGAGACCTATTTATAGCCTTAAAGACCTATTTGAGCATTATATAAATTGACCTAATAAATAGATCTCAACTTTGGTTTTAAGGACTACAGAGATAATTGGCAGCAGTCCCTGCTGTTCCTGAGAGGGAGCATTTAATCCACAAAAGCTCTAATGAAGAAAGGTCGATAAAAGTTCACCCAGTGGGTCAGTTAATATACAAGGATCTCTGAGAAACTGCACTTGGATTCTTCAGCTGTTATAGCCTTCTGTTTGAATATCATCCAGGAGCAGAAGCTTTATAATTTTCCTGTGGTTTTATTGTGATTTTTTAAAAAATATGTTTTTTGTAACACTTCCTTATATTGTCTTTTCTGTACATCAAGCAAGCAGATTGAGGGGATGGTGAGAAGAGATAAATGAAAGTTTATTGTAATATTTCAAATAGTTTTATTTTAAATGTATGAGTTTCCAAGAAGGCAGATCTTGCTTGGAGTCATTAAGACAGGGACAGAATTTCTATTTTCAATCAGTTATGATCTTAATTCAGTCTGTTTTACTAACCTGAAGTTGCAATCCAAGAGCAGGGATAAAGTCAGATGTAGGATATGTTATTGTAATTACCTCAGTTGTTGAAACTAATACCTGGGATAGTTAGAAGTCAGGTGAGAAAGACTGGCTTATTACTCATTACATGTTACACATCGATAGCAATTCTGACCTTTTCTGCTAGCAGCAAGCAGCAATACTTACACATTTTTCTGTTTTCGTTTTGCTTACAGCATGGACAAGTGCTACATTATAGCAATCCACTTCTCTTCTTTCTGTTCCTGCTGACATTCACCACAGCCACCATAATGCAGTGTTTCTTGTTCAGCACCTTCTTCTCCAAAGCAAATCTGGCGGCTGCCTGCAGTGGAGTCATCTACTTCACCTTATACCTGCCCCACATCGTCTGCTTTGTCTGGCAAGACCGTCTGACTGTTAATCTGAAGATACTAGCAGTAAGCCTTTCACTGCTTCTATGGCACCTCTACTCCCCTTCTCACAGTGCATGTGTGAATTACAATGTGTTGCTCACCTCTTCCTTTCTGCTTTTTTGACTCAGAGAGGGAGAACAATAAATCTCCCTTAAAGAATTGAGGATTGTAGGTGTGTAAGCCTTTAGCAGGCCTAGGGCAAGAAATATCTTCATAGCATTTAGAAAATTCAATAAAATTAATTTTATGTTTTGAATGCCTGGAAATTACCATACTGTTTTAAATGTTTTGAGTATTTCCTTATAAGTCAAAGCAAATCTAACTTCTGATATGTTTAATAAATATGAAGGCAGCTCACAAAATGGGGACAATTATCTTTCTCATGTTCTATAACCTTGCTAACACCTTATATCTAAGGATGAGAAGGCCTCAGGTTCACATTCCTTCTTTACCTGAACATAGAGTTCGAAATTGAACTCAAGTGCCAAAACTCAGAGAAATACCTTTCATCTAACTAGCTGTAGACATTCTCTATGCAGTGCTTCCTTATTGGTTCTCTTTTGTTTTAGGTGAGATACTTAACAAGTCAGAGGAGCTGGAAAATTTTTGCTGTTTTTTTGAAATGGAACTGTGATCTTACAAAATTATTCAGACTGATTTTATGTTGTTCAATGAGTCAGGGAGGAGAGCAGGTGTTTGAGTCCAGTCTCCCCATTTTTATCCAGCATTCCAACAGCATAGGTAAAGGAACTCTCTTCTCCTCTTACACTAGGAAGTCTAATGAAAAAGGAAAAAGAAAACAAAACACTTCAAAAGCTGTAGCGAAGTGTAAATATGGCTATGAATCAGCTTTTTTAACAGCTGTACTATACAGATGTAATATTTACCCTTTTTAGTTCTACCAAGTATGCAATAAAGTACAAAACTTCATCCTATGATTAAGTCAGGAAATTACTAAAGTTGACCTCTGACAGATTCTGATTTGGGAAGAAATCTTCAGACTAGCACACAGTCTAAGCATAAAAACAACTCTCTCTTCACCTTAAGGTGAAGGAGAAAGAAAAATCCATGTAAGAAAGGATATTTGCTGGCCAGAAGCCATCTATTCCTATACTTTTGTCTTACCTTTGTTGTTCAGAGGTTAGTTTCTGAGCAAGAGCTAATTACAAGTGATGATAAGAGCAGGCTGTGTATATGTAGGGGGCATGAATTAAAAATTTAAAATTTTAAGGACAAAGAATGAAAACCAAAGATTCTTTGCTTAGTGCACTATGATAATGCCTCACTGAGACTTGCTGTTGGGATCCTTTTTGTCCCCTAAGGACTTTCCTAAGGTATGTCATTACTGAGCTACATGTCCTGTAAAGCAGCACTATAGCAGCTCTTCCTCTGTTTTTGCAATGCAACATTGAAGAGGATGTTTGGATACTCCACTGGTTTATTAGCTTGTTGCGTGAGGACGAGCTAGCAGACATGACGGGGGAAGCACTTGTGGTTTTCCATATCCTGATCATCTGGTGTACTTTCGGTCATGTTACTGGTAGTGGCTCTGCCTCATACATTCAGGAAATACTTTGTTTCTCCTAGATAGTCAAAGGTGTACACTGCAAACTTCTAGATACACCTGTAGTATTTTCTGAACGCTCATTAATGAAGAAAACAATCTGTGAAGGTTGCCTAGTAGTTAAAGAAAGTATAGCCAATGTTTAATTCAGTCTATTATGGCTAATACTGCTTAGAATTGTAGAGAATTAAACATTATAGGCCAATATAAAAGTGAAAGAACTTTTCCCATATCATTTGTTAGGCAAGTTTTAAAGCCCAGTCCCTAAAAGTTGCAGGAGGGGGAAGGGGATTGTTTGTTTTGGTGTTTTTTTAGTTTTGTTGTTGTGGTGGTGGTTTTTTGTTCGTTTGTTTGTTTTGAGGTTTCTTTACAAAATGTCCCCCTGTCTGAATTGAATGTCATTTCTGCTTTATTCCAGAGTTTGCTTTCTCAAGTAGCTTTTGGGTTTGGTACAGAATACTTGTCACGCTATGAAGAACAAGGTCTTGGCCTACAGTGGGGTAACATCAGAACCAGTCCCTTGGAAGGAGATGAATATAGTTTTCTTTTTTCCATTAACATGATGCTTTTTGATGCTTTTCTCTATGGAATACTTTCTTGGTATCTTGATAACGTTTTTCCAGGTAGGTCAGTTTCCTGTTCATATGAAGTAGTGGTAGGTGCTGTAAACATTGTTAGTCTAATCAGTCTCTGTGTATTTCACTGGCAGAAACAGTGTGTTTGACATTGTAGACTATGAATCTTATCCAGTTTAGCACTACTGGTTTATTAAGGACTTCCACTTTTCTCTTTTTCTTTTTTCTCTCTCCTGTTTTATTCCTGAAAAGAATGAAAAAGGAAGAAAGAGTAAAAAGGAAGGTGCGATTTCTAGTCCTGTTTTATAATTTAAATAGAAAATAAATCTACAAAAACATAATCTGTTAAAATCCAATTTGTGTACATACTTTTCTTTTGAGAAGTTTCAACCATTTCTAATGAGATTTCCTGTATTTTTTTAAAATAGAGATTTAACAGTTCTAATTCACATGTATACTTTGGGCACATTAGGCAAACTGTTTCTTAAAGGATGGTACTATTTCCTAAGACACATACTGTGTCCTAGGCAGTTGTGGATGTTCGTGTGTGGGTTTATTTTATTTCTAAATGGGAATCATGATTCTAGTATGAGTTCACAAAAGGATTTTCTTTTTTATCAAAGAATTACAAGATTCTGGAACTTTCTGTGTGAAAAAATGTTTTGTTCTTTTAGCTTAAATGGCTATCTTGCTTCACACTGAATATTGTTACAATATAAAAAATGCAAACTCTTAAGCTGTACAAGCAAGTGAGCTTTCTTTTCATTAATTTATTACTCCTGCTTGTGAACTGCAGCTCTGGAATGTGTTCTTGGCAGATGGCTTTTTTTCTTTTTCTTTTCTGCAACTCTGTTTGTTTAAAGAAGAGTGAACAATAGACTATTTCCATGAGCACAGAAGGAATTAAACAATAGGAGTTTCTTCATTCATAGATACAAATTTATTTTTTTTTCTGTCAGCACTTTACACAAAAGTAACACCTTTCAAGGGCTTCTAGTTTGTAGCTTCACTTCCTCCCAGTATTTACTCTGAGTGTGTTGTTGTCTTTCTGCTCCTCTATGGAGAATTTCTCATAGCGTTTCTCTGTCACACACATGCAGCCCTGCCAAATCAGTGCTGTAGTCTTTGAGGTTACTACAGGAGTTCCCTGGATAATCCTTTGAGCCCTGTGGTTCTAGTCCTGCTCAAGTTTTCTCTGAAGCCAGCCACGTACTGTCACAATAGTCCTTTGGTTATTTGAGCATTCTGCTCCATAACAATTTTCACTTGGATTTTGCACTTATCCTGAATGAGAAGATATTGTTTTAGCTAGCAGTTTCAGAGGGGAATAATTCAGCCCATAACGAGGAAAATTGTCTTTGAATGCAGACAGAGCATTTCTGTGCATTAATAGGAGTACAAGTTGGCTGGAACACAGGTAGTTTCTGTTAATTCAGAAATAAGCAGACACTTCCATAAACAGTGGTTTTTAATTAAGAAAACTGACAATCTTTCAGTGAGTATCAGGGATTCCCCTTGCTTATTTTGAATAAGTAGCACAAGGCTAATAACATCTGGGTTCACAAACATGCCAGTTTTAAACATAGAAGCTCAAATTCCTGCATTCTATGAATCAATATAATCCAGGAAAGCAGTGTTGACTTGCAGTAACTCTGATATGACCTGACAAGAACTCGTAATGTTATTGTGCTGTCTCTTACCCAAACTGAATTAACCTGTGACTAAAAAAGCCTATTTTTGCTTAAGAAGACGATTACGCTGTTGTCACTTTTCCTGAAAGACTGTGTGCTGAAATAACAGTCAGTGTGTTTTCTCATTACCAGTTGTGAATTCAGCCCCAGGATAATAAGTGTAAATTTAAAAAGCTTTTCAGTCATGTCAACCCTCAAGTGTTAAGTGGGCATTAAAAGCAAGTCCCTGAGTGAGGCTAGGATCCCATCTTAAGCAGTGAACTGCTGCCTGGTTGGTAAGGATTCAGGCAATAACTTCATTCTGTAATTAAACCACATTCTACTTATTACAAGGTAAGGCAAGTCACATCACATTTTCTGAATATTTTACTGCTGTCCAAAAGAAAAAAATCTGTAAATAAAATCTGTTCTGTCAGGTATTTGGTGTGCATGTTTGACCTTCTGATAAGCAATGCTAGGACTGCAAGTGTTTATATTTATACTCTGACTTTGCTTAGATGAATTGGTGCCTCCCGTAGAATGGGGTTCTGAAGTGCACTTTATCTACTTATTTTTGTTTTAGGGGACTATGGATTACCACAGCCTTGGTATTTCCCTGTGCTGGAATCTTATTGGCATGGCTCTAGAAGCCCAGAAGCTGAGAAAACAGCAAATGCCGATGGTGAGTTCTTTTTAAACTTTGGTTTTTACAAATAACTTCACTGATCTGCTTAAAAGTGATTGCAAAACTTTTCCATTACCTGAGCTGCTGCAAAGGTGAGAGACTGCCATGCACTGGGAATCTTGGCAAGTGCCTTTGAACTTGGAGTGGCATGCTATCATTAGAGTCCTTAGAGGTGAGTCACTGTTCCATCTGAGAGCCTTTAAAGCCTGGCTTAACAGGTAGCATCAAACCCCCACTCTGTAACCAACACATTTCGAGTTCTTATTGCTCAGCACAACCTTAATGAAATGTTAACGTTACATTGAGGTTCCCTATCTTTCTAAACTTGATTCTTTTTTAAGTCTGTTTACTTTCAGTTTCTAAGCAAGATTATAATCTATGCCACCCTTGTACCAACTTGAATAAGCTCAGTAAAGAGCCAGCAAGTTGATTTGGAGCTGGAGCATGTAACGTACAAGATGCTGAGAGAGCTGGGTCTGCTCAACCTGAAGAGAGAAAGCCAAGAAAGAGCTAGACTTGTCAGATGCATCTTGTGGAATGATGAGAGACAACGGGATATAAGTTGGAAAACAGGAATTCTGATTCAATATAAGGGAAAAAAAATTATTATGAAAGTTGTTAGAACACTGGAACAGGTTGTTCAGAAAGGTTGTGAAATATCGGTCTTTGGAGATAGTTGCTGTGATCTGAATTGGCCATATTTTTTGAGGATTGAAATGGAAGTCTTTGGAAGTCACTTCTAATTTAAATTGTTCTATTATTATCTCAACTAGCCTGATGGTGCTGATCATTATTTCATTCTCTCTTCTACAAAACATTGCCTTGGGTTCTCTCAAGCAGGGACAGTTGGAAAGGTCATCTCTGATTAACCCCTTTGTAGGACACTGTGATTCTTACCTATTTGAAGAACTAAGACTCTTCACTGACTCAGCTTACTTGAACAACTGTAGAACTTTTTGCAACTCCTGTCTTTTCTTTAAGAATAATACTGAGCATTTTCTTAATTTATTGTAGCTGGCTAATGTATTGGGAGGAAAACTGGATAAGAAATGTCAGATAATGTAAATTCATGGCTGAAAATGAAGCTAAACTGATAAATTATCTTTGTCCTTTCAAAATTTACTTCTATTGGTGCACACTTGTGTCCCCCCACTTTGCCATTTTAGGTGACACAGTGAACTTGTTTATGTTGCTATTTGTGCACCAGGTAATTTTATACAGTTGCGGGCTAAAATTTCTTATACCAGAAAGTTATGGTGAAGTTTCAGAAAAAAAATAAGTCCTAGGCCATCTGATAAATTACAATTGTGCTAATTTCACTCTAGAGTGCCAGCTTGAACTTGTGTTATGTAAAGAGACTGTTCAGGGGCTCCTGTTTCTTCCTGCTTCAAGCCTCACCCCATGTGACTGTTTTCTTTCATGGTAGTAGTATCTAAGACCAAATTAGAAAGCCAGAAATTCTTGTTTAGAAGTGAATACCAACTCATTCATTCTGGCCTGATGCTCTTAATCTAAATAGCAGTTTAGCAATTTGCTTTTCATTTAAGCTTTTAATTTTGTTTTGATTCCTCTCACTCTCTGTACATGTGGGAAATGTTTATATGGCCTTTCTCTTCAGGTGGTGAGAACTTGGTCTAGAGCTGCATGGACATTATGTAAAACATGTACCTAATATTAGTCAGGATTGTGCTCTGAGTCTATAATTGTAAAATCGGCAGTCATTTTCCTTAAATAACTGATCTTGACACCATGAAGCAGATTTTAAACTAGATGGTTTTGAAAGCTGTGCTCCTAACCTGAGTAAGACACTGATGGTTAATGCCCTTGGAAAGCTCAAGGCTTGGGACTACCTCTTTTTCCTCAAAATACCTCTAGAGATAAGAGGATATTAAATTTTTGTCAATTAAATCTTGGTTACTTTTTGTTTATATAGAAAAAAGTCCAGAGTCAGAAGGCTGTGTGGATCAGAAGACCATGGAAAGGGAAAAATATGAAGGCAGAACAAATAAATCTGAAGAACTTGAAAAAGCAGAAGAAAAGAATGACAGCCAGGGGAAGAAGGATGGTAAAAACAAACAATGTAAACACAAACGAGAAAAAGAACCCGACGAGCAGGGGAAGCCTAAGACAGATGTCCAGGACAAAGATGAAATTAATAGTAAGAAGAGAGAGCAACCTGAGTACTTCTGAGATACTATAGTCATTGTACTTCATAACAAACGAGACATAGGAATGATTGGAGCCAGTAGGAGCCCAGTAGATGATAGCATGTAACTGCCAGAGCTAAGCACAGGAGAGACATCAACTCTTATTTATTCCTCTACATTCATCATCCCTTAGAATTTTTTAGCCACTACACATAAGACGGTTGCCTTCCAGAGGAACTCCTTAACTTGTTTTTTTATTGTGCAAGTGCACGTTGTTTCTTTGGCAAGTTAGTTTTCATGCTGAGGGAAGCCTCAGAGACACATACACTGACTTTTTAAAATTAAACAGAGCCATGACTTCAATAAAAATACTTCACTGAGAGGAATGTTCTTCCCTCCTAGTCCCCCCCTTCTCTTTTTTTTTTTTTCTCTTCTTTTTCTTTTTTGTTTCTTTGCCTGTCTTTAATGTGTCTTGCATCTATAGGGGAAGGCTGGTTTCAAAGGGATTTATCTGAAGTGCTCTGTGTGTCTGTCTGCAGCCTTTTCTGATGCTGACATTAGCCACCACCTAAGAATTCCTGAATGACCTGTCTTGTTTTCAAGCCCCAATGTCTTCTTTTGTGGTCAGGCAGAGGAGTTTTTTCTGTATGTGATGCTCAGAGGAATGCATGCGGATTCCGTAGCACAAGTAACTGCTACAGGCAGCTCTGAGCCCATTCTGACTCTCTTGAAAAGCTAGAGATAAAAGTGGGGTCATCAGAGCTCCTCACGTAGGCACTGAAAACATGCATTCAGGGTGAATGGAAACAGGACAGGACTTCAAAAGAAAAAAGACAGGCAGAGGTTAAAGGTTATTTCAGCCAATCTTCTCCTAGTATTGCCTTATCTGTTTGGTACTTTACTCCTTAGTTCCCAGGTTCCAGCTGCTCCATGGCCACAAAGGAAGGGCCTTCTGCCTGTCACTGCACAAAAACAGCCTGTCTTCCCTTTCAGCCACCCACACAGGAACTGGAAGGCATGTGGAGAAACCAAGAGCAGAATTAGTACAGTTTAATGACACTGAGGATATAGGATCAAAACAGAGAAATATGAATCACAAAAAAAGGGAGCTCAACCCTCCACCAGTGTCCTTCAGGTGATGCAAAGCAGATACTGGGGGAGATCATCAGAGAAGGTGCCTCGGAACTTGCTGATGAGTCTTGCAGGCAAATATGAATTCAGCTTATGATACATATAAAACCAGGGAAGGTGCCTCAATTGCCAGATACATAACTATCGAGCCAGACTCCATGTGAACTTTTGTGAATACAGAGATGTTTATATTTGTCCCAGTAAGGTAAATGGAAACCCAGATACCTTTCACAAAGTAAAAGGAAAGTTACTTATAAACATAATTTTATTTAAAATAAAGCTACCCATTCTATATTGATTGTTTCAGCTGTTCTGTAGTACACACAGCTCTCTCATGTACAACATATTTGGAACTTTTTCCTGAGTATTGTCAGTGACAATAATGACAGTCACACAAGCTGCTGATGGAGGCGGGGCTGGTTTTGCCCAGATCGCATTGGCTGCTCTCCACACAGGCCTGCTGGGTACTGAACAATTTAAGTAAACTGCAATTGCAAAATAAGCCTTCCTACAAAGCCTAAAGCATTCTGTGTAAACAAAAGTGGACAGGGTCTTTAGTTTCAGTTTCTCAACTCCCATAATTCACATTGCCCAAGGGCTTAATTTACTTCAAAGGAAGTTTGTTTTGTCTGGAAGCTGGTGCAATAAAACGTCCTGATGGTGCTATTTGCAATAATGCATTTTTAATCCTGAAAGAAAGCCATCTCATGTAGTGCTCCTGTTAGATACTATCTAAATCTTGACCTGGTCTCAGCAATGGGGTACATTTCACCTACCAGGATTAAAGGCAAATGGGTTTTTTGCTGTGTTTTGTTTGTGTTTGGGGGAGGTTTTTTAAGCTTCATGGTCAAAGAATGCACAGCTGGGCAGATTATTTGAATGGCAGATTTCAACCCAGCTAGAAAGGCAACCTGCTGCTTGTTTAATGTAATCTCTCAGCCTATCTAAGTGTTTCCAGAAAACAATTCCAAATAATCTTCCTGATACACAATGAGAACAAAAAGCATGTTCAGCTTCACCTGATCCAATCAGTTACCTCTCCACAGACCACCACAATTCTGGGCTCTGCTTCTCCTGTCACAGATATGAGGGTGAATCTAAATAAATTGCACTGCAATTAGAAATCTGGCCTCAGTTTTTTACTTGCGTGATTTGGAGAATCTGGCCCTGGAACATGATGCTGTATTACACTGGGTATGTGCTATTGCTTCTGCACTTATGGATATGTTGTCATCATCAGAAGTAGGATTAAAATAGGAGTTTTTATTCTCTTTTCATTCTTGATTTCTTGCCTTTCAAGTAAATACCTTCTTTGAGCCCGAGCCAACAGGATTGATTCCAGGAGTATGCATTCAGAACCTGGTGAAGATTTTTGCGAACAGACCCAAACCAGCAGTAGACGGGATGAATATTACTTTTTATGAGGGTCAGATCACAGCCTTCCTTGGTCACAATGGAGCAGGAAAGACAACAACCATGTAAGTCTCTTATTTTAGAAGCAGCAAATCCAGGGCAATTGCTGGAGCAGTCTTCTCTTTTCACTCTTCCCTTGTCTCTCTACCACCCCTGCAGCTGGCTTGACATACAACATTAGGCTTTTTCCAGACAGGGAAATGCTGCCCCTAGGCATAAAGAAGATATCCTGGATTAGCTAAAGCCCTGGGAGGGAGGTAGTGTATGACACAAACAAGTGAAAGTTTAGAGAGAAGGAAGGAATTCTCTCCCCCGGAATTCATTTCCCATGGCTAAACTACCATAGGTGAAGAAAGAGAAGGATCTTATGGCTAAAAGAGCTGAAAACTTGTAAGCCACTACATTCTACATGTTCTTGGTTTCTCTAACTGCTCTAGGTTTGTCACATTTTTTGGTCTGTGTGCAAAGGAGTTTAAAATATAGTCCCTCTTTAAATAAAATGGTTACATGCTTGCAAGATCCATGTCCAGATTAAAATGTTCCTCAAATTCTAGAAACCTAGCATCCCAGGAAGCTGGACTTTAAGCATATTTAATTTTCTTTATACAGAACCTTCTTTAGCAAAATAGGATTAATCGGTGAACACGGCCTTTTATGAATCTGTTACAAGTTCACCAAATGTTGAAAGAACTGAATGTATTTCATTATGACTTTTCCCAGCAAAGGGAAAAGGGTTTCTAAATTAAAAAGGGTTTTTAAATTAAAACACTTTTATTTCAAAGGAACTTTAAATTGCCTTTTAATTTCTTTAATTGTTTCACAAGAAATATGTTCAACCCAAAATTAAAGCATCCTAATCTGCTGAAATATTTTGTAAATTTGAGGGGGTTTATTCTTCCAATTAAACCAAAAAATTGTATTGCTTTGAACTTTTTAAAACTGAAAAATCCTCTAATCACCCAAATCTAGTTACGGATGTCACCCATTTGCAACATAATATCTGGTCTTCTAGTTTATAGAAAACAAAGGTGTAGGGGCATGAGTCAGCATGGCCAGAGACCTCAAACCATTATTCTTATCTTCATCCTACTGAGCCTCATTTTAGACCCATTTATATGTAGGGGTGATATGCTGAACTGAAACAGTTTCTTAATGGAAGCCAGAACAGGTGTACAGACAGGTGTATCAAAAATTATGTTAGCAGATCTATGAGATTCTCTGTAGCAGATCAAGAGTACTTACATGCATGGTTTTCACTGCAGTTGTTTTCATCAAGGCCCATAGTATGAAGTCATCATGCTCCATCTAGTGGAATCATGCAATGTAGCTTCCTAATCTAGCGCAGACACAGGGAGAATTTCCTTGTTTTGTTTTCCCAGGTCGATACTGACAGGTCTCTTCCCACCCACGTCTGGAACTGTGCTAGTTGGTGGCCTGGACATCCAGACTCACATGGATTCCATTCGGCACAGATTAGGGATGTGCCCTCAGCACAACATATTATTCAATCAGTAAGTATCACTCCATATTGGCTTTAAGAAGCATCCCAGTCTGCATGCATGAGAATCCCTAAAGCCTGTGTTTTTTCTCTCACTGTGCTGGCAGTAGATGTATTTCAGAGGAAATTCTCCATCTCTTAACATCACATCCTGCAGTAGAAATCTTCTGCATCATTTTGCTGGGAGCAAAACTTTCTTAGGAAAATGACAGTGCTCCTAGTGTTTTCTGTTGTTGTGCATTAGCAGGAGTTAGCCTGGAGGTGTAAGCACTATAATTTAGGACTCCTAAAGCAAAAAAATCCGAGTTGACAGTGCAGCAGCAGGTTATTTTTATGCCCATTTCTCACTATCACCCAACCACTTACTGCCTTCTCTGGTGATTTCCAGCTTCACTTCCATTAGTTTGTGTTCATCTCAACAGCAGACTCTCTTCCATTTTATTCCCGTAAATGGATGGTTTGATGCCTGCTATACCTGTTCCTTTAGTAGCAGGTTCTGCTTTGAAAAGGCAAAGAAAGAGACTATGACCTCCAAGTGAAATGTGTTGATCCCAAAGAAGATCTTTTAGGGTAATGCAACCTCTCTTCCTTTAGCAAGATAAAGCTAGAGTGAATTTATTGCTGCTTGGGAGAAAAAAGGTTTATTCATTTAACCTGCATTCTTGCCTTTCTGTCTGATTTCACAGCCTTACTGTAGCAGAGCACATCTTGTTTTATTCTCAACTGAAAGGAAGATCCAGGGATGAAGCTGAGCAAGAGCTGGAAATAATGCTGGAAGACATGGGCCTCAGCCATAAAAGGAATGAAGAAGCTCAGAATTTGTCAGGTGCCCACACGAATTTTCTAAGACTTTTTCTCCTGCTGCCTTTCCATTGTCTTTCATAGAGTCATAGAATGGTTTGAGTTGAAAAGGATGTTAAAGATTATCTCGTTCCAACCCCCTGTCATGGCCAGGAACTCCTTCCACTAGACCAGGCTGCTCAAAGCCCCATCCTACCTGGCCTTTGGGCAATTACTGTTTGAGTTACATGTTTGAGGCCATGTCCTGACACACCAATGTGCACTGGGGGGAGGCTTTATTTTTTTTTGGACTGTACAAGTAGTAAAGCTGGTACAACCTGTCCCTAAAGCTTCTACGTCTTATAAATGTACAACAAATTCAAGCTTAAATTATTAGTTTTAAATACATATATATGAAGATCAGTTAATATAAGAAAAAACCAAAATACAATCCTCTATTATTTCAAGGCAAATGAAATACTATACTATCATGCTGCCCCACTGTGTGGATCAGTGCTCTGTAATACTGTATTATTTGGTGGGAGTAGTTTCTTCCATTCTAGAGATACAAATTCACATAGTGTACATGAACAACTCTCACTTTCAGATTCAACAGCTGATTTGAATAAACAGCCAGGTGTTCTTATGCTACTTTGTCCTGATTGCAACTATAAATGTTGCCTAGTTTCACAAAAAAACATGAAAACCTCATATCTTTCTGCTTTCCCTTCTGGCAAGAGGCAGAAAATGCAATGTGTAGATAGAAAATATATATTAATTTTAAAAAATATTTTAAAAAAAGGTATGAACAACCTGTTTTGAACTTTAGAAGAAAAATCACTATTAATTTATCTTTGCAGTTATATGTGTCTGAGGACAGGTTTCATTTTATTTGTAGGAGTTTGTCCCCACACCAAAAAGCAATGTTAATTACATCCCTGCCACTTACATAACTGATCTCACACTCCTGGATGTGTCTGTCCTCTGGTAGGTGGAATGCAAAGGAAACTGTCTGTTGCCATTGCTTTTGTGGGTGAAGCAAAAGTGGTAGTTTTGGATGAGCCCACTTCTGGAGTTGATCCATATTCCAGGCGATCTATCTGGGATCTTCTGCTGAAATACCGCCCAGGTAAGAGATTTGAGAGTAGAAACTGTTTGATTTTTTGGTGGGATTTTTTAAACTTATCACAGAGGCAATATGTGCCTGCTGTGTAAACTGTTACAAGTAGTGGGATATGGACACAAGCAAACAAGATTCTTTGAACAGATGCCTATGGTTGTGGTGAACCTGCGACCTGGCTTTGGTGCAGAGAAATAATTGCCAAAAAGCTAAGCGCAATTTTGAGTTCCAGAGAGAGTCCATGCCTTGAACGTTCTTCCTTGTTCCTTCTAGGCAGAACCATTATCCTATCAACCCATCATATGGATGAGGCAGACATCCTTGGAGACAGAGTAGCCATCATATCCCAAGGGAAACTCTATTGCTCAGGCTCTCCTGTATTCCTAAAGAACTGTTTTGGCTCAGGCTTTTATCTCACCCTTGTTCGCAAAATGAGAAACACAAAAATGGGAAGGGCTACAGTAAGTATGCATCTCCCTCCCTGCACGTGCGAGCTGAATAATGCTTGCGCTGCAGCCAGGTAAAAAGCAATTAAGTGCTGCTTGAGACTGTGTACAAAACTGCAATTAATCATATGATTATATAACCATGAATATCCTATTAGCATGGTTTGGGTTGGAAGGCACCTTAAAGATCATCTAGTTCCAACCCCCATGCCATGGGCAGGGACACTTTCCGCTAAACTAGGTTGCTCAAATCCCAGTATAGTATGTTCAAGATGCTCTGGATATGACATATTTTTCACTGACTCAAGTTGTTCAAATATTGACAACCCTTACATCCTGTTTTTTGTGTATCTGAAGCGCTGTCATCTTTTTATCTCTTGCTTGTCTGTGCTAGTCATTTTGTAGCTGTGGATCTCAGTGCTCCTGCTCTTGCTCCAGCTGTGTGCACAGGGGTGAAGAAGAAGCTCCAGAGATGGAACTGGATGGTAAGAAGCAGGATGGTTCAGCATTCCAGCACATAGCTATGTCTCATGCTGCAACCTTGTCTTACAGATCAATGCTACTGAGGCCCACTTCTTTGGCCCTTGTGTCTGACATTTGTATTGTAATGTGACATGAATTTAATAAGGATTCTTTGTGATTCTGCTTACCATTGACCCTTTTTTGTGTATATGTGGTCTCAGGAAAAGATGATGAATTGGAAGTTGGTGTGCTTTACAAGCATAGTCTAGAATTTAGTGTAATTTGTTAATGAAAACTGAAATATATCTAGAGCAAAGGAAATTTACTTTCTCAGAAAAATAATGTAATTTTAGCTTTTCTGCATAAGAGAAGAATTTAAGTAGATATTCCTGAAGATTTTTATATGCTTTGTTAACAAACCTGAAATAGTTTCCTGCTACATAGTTCCAAAGCGTAATTAGCAACATAGCCTGTTCTAGTGCAGAATTAACTGAGATATCCATGAGTTTTGTAATACAGCAGTCCCCTTTTACATAGTGCAAACAACAGCTTTTGAAATCTTGCTTAGTATGGTTAAATATTCATTCTGTGAACACTGTTTTGACTTTTCACAGGAGATCTAAATGAGCTAGCAGAAGTAATTCACCATCATATCCCAGAAGCAAAATTAATTGAAAGCATTGGTCAGGAACTCATTTATCTTTTGCCCAATAAAAACTTTAAACAACGATCTTATGCCAGTCTCTTCAGAGAACTGGAGGAAACATTGGATGACCTGGGACTCAGCAGTTTTGGAGTTTCAGACACACCACTTGAAGAGGTAACAGACATTAAAATACGTGCTGACCTTACCATAAGCACCCAAAATGTTTACTGAGACTGTTCCTCTTCTTAAACATGTAATTCCTAGTTCTAATATATCCTTCAAATGTAGTCCCATAAACTGTGGCACACTCAAAATCTTTGAGAAGGGTCTTGAGAAATGATTCAAGCCTGACTTAATTGTAGCCTTGTGGAGTATGACCCATTAGCCTGAAATATGTCCTTTTTTTGTATCTTTGTTCATTCATTTATTTTCTGAGGTATTTCATAAGAGACTTCTGATTGTGTAATAAGATTAAGTACTGAAAAGGTACCCAATATTTTTTCTGTTATATTGAAGGAGGATGTATGGTGTTTTAAAGGTCAGGTTATTGTAACTAATCTTCTCCTAACCAGAAGATGTGTTTTTCTATGGCAGGTTTTTCTAAAGGTCACAGCAGAAGCTGACCCTGGAGTGCAAAAAACAGGTATAGATCCACAAATCCATATTTGATTAACTGGTTTTGGGACTGCTTTTTATTCTGGACTCTCTGCAAAGATGAGCTGCAGAACTTTCAGTATTTTGTGTGTTCTTGACAAAATAAATTTGGTCAGCAAATATCTGGTTTTAGGGCCTGATGTGATATCTGAGCAACAAGATTAAGTCAGCAGAAAAATGTATTTAGATTGGATGACGTTCTTCACTATGCAAATAAAAGTGGAGTGTCGAACACCCAGATGTTAATGGCTTTAGTAGTTGTATAAAAAAGTACTTTGCTGACTATTAGTCCATAAACTACATAGATGATTAAATTGTTCATCCTGCTGAGTAAGAGTAGTGTTAAACTATATGATGTGACTAAATACAACCACAGTGCAACAGTTGTAATTAAAACAATCTGGTGATATGATACATTCAGTTGGTAAAATCTCAATCTCATTAAAATGTTTGTGCTACCTCATGTGTGGAAGATAAAGTGTCTTCTCTGCTGCTTCTCATCTTAACCTAGGAGAAACTCAAGAAAATGGTTCTGCTCTTGGCAAAACTTCTGCTGAGAGCAAACCAGCTGAACAAACCACACTGAAAACTAATGACACTTCTCGAATGCCAGTAGGCAAAGCAGGAGATCAAAATGAAGGCAAAGGGTCCCGACAGTATAAAGGTTTTCAGCTCGTACGTCAGCAGATCAAAGCACTGCTCATCAAACGGTTCCACCATGCCTCCCGCAGCCACAAGGACTTCCTAGCGCAGGTATTGACTGACTTGCTGTTCTTGATTCTTTCCCACAACATTCTCAACACTATCTTTCCAGCAATGACAGCTCTGTGGAAAGCAACAGTAGTGCTGCAAATCAGTAACAGTGTAATTATTATTCCAACTCCTCTGCCTCTTCTTTTATTTCTTTCTGCCTGGAGTCTATTAACTGCACCAAGTTCATGATTCTATCACTACTAGCCCAGTGTTTTATTTTAAAACATAACACAGTTCTATGACAACCACAATTTAAAGAAAAGGCACTGGAAATTAAATTGTTGATGTTCAGGAGCTAAACCAGATTGGATCAGTGTGTTCTTGCTGCCCTTCTTTTGTTTACATATATTATGGGGTGTGTACAATGTCACTCTACGATGTCACTCTTCACATAATAACCTAACGTGAAGTTTTTGTGTTCCCTGAAGGTTATTCTCCCTGCTAGTTTTGTGTTGCTGTCTCTAGTACTTACTGTCATTATTCCTCCATTTGGAGAATATCCTGCCTTAACATTACACCCTTGGATCTATGGACAACAGTTTACTTTTTTCAGGTAAGAGGAATCACTTCAAGTACATCTGTACTTTACAGATGTGATATACCTTTTTCTCCCCAGTGTTAGCATCATGGGACCCTGTCTCACTGGTCTTTTTTCACTCTATGTGATGTAAGAAAAGATTCACTTCACTGGAATCAACAGATTTAAAATAGCTTGAAATTGGTGCGCATGGAGAATACAGCTGCTAGTACATCTAACAAATAGTCATTCAAATATCTTTCTAACTTCAGTATTCTCCTCCTCTTACCTGAATTCAGGACCTCAATGCTTATAAAATTACATATACTGTCTAACAGGAGATCCAGGCCTCAGCAAATGAAAATGCAGAATATGTTTTTCATCTTCTGATTACTGACTGTGACAGTGCTGAGAGAATAGAAATGAGTGTTCAAGCCTTTTTGGAGAATGTTGCTGTTGGACTTTGTCAGAAGTCACCTTTAGTATTAGGAGATAAGAACCATAGCCTGTCAACCATCTTGGAACATTCTGGGTTTTTACATAAATAAATTAAACAACTGAATTATCAGCATTTGGAGGGGTGCAGTTGGTTCTGCCATATGGCTGTCCTTCTCTATCTGCTATGTGTATTACAGTACAATAGTTTGAAAAAATATTTTATAGAGAAAGTCCTGTCTTATTCCCTTAGCAATGAACGTCCTGGCAATGAGCAGATGGTCTCCCTTACTCATGCTTTCTTGAATAAACCAGGATTTGGAATTCGCTGCATGAAGAATCAACCTCTTTTGTAAGTTGCTAGCTAATTTCTCTTGAATCAGATTCTAGCAGGGTACTTCTAGTGGGACTTGAGTAGTGAAACAAGAATGACTCGGCTTGACTCTTCACAAGAGCCAATGCTTTAGATGTGTTGTTGGCTATAATATTTAATATTGGGTCAAAAGTAACAAACTAATACCCAGGTAATATTACCACTGGATTAAAAATGATTCACAGTGCTCAAATGGACTGACTGGAAACCAGATCATGTAGCCTGGTATTGAGAGTTAAGCAACCTTGAAATTTATGTCAGTAGGTCAGTGGCCTCAGGCCTACATCTTCTCAGCTTCCCTGGCACTTTCCATGTCTGAGTCCCTTCAGGTTCCTCCTGTTCTCATTGGTGTGTTTGGAAGCAATAACTTCAGCAAATGCTCAGACTGTGAAGGAGCAATAGGACAATGTCTATCATTTGAAACTATTCTCACTGTGGAGTGAGGGTAACATTAGTAGAGCTCCAACTTTTGTTGTCCTACCTGCTTATTCTGCCTGTGAGTCTGCTTTGCAGCCGTTTGTCACTGGCTTGCTATGCTTTGACATTTGCTCCCTTTCTCCTGGCTCTTTCCCAGCCATGATATCCAGCAACTTGATCCTTTCAGCTGTCCTCTCTTCTCCTGTTTCTCTCCTCTACCTGGTATAGCAGAAACAAAGAGGAAACTTTAAAAAGAGAAAAGATACTGCATAAGAAAGTGATAATTTCTTTACAAAGATATGTCCGCTACAGATTTCATGAGTACTAACGCATCAAACATTGTTCCTTCAGTGTCCTATCTGCAAGCTGAAGGCAGTAAACTTGGCAGAGATGTGGAGAGAGACTATTCATGTGTACCAAGTTCTCTAAAATGTTGTTCTTATTCAAAACTCACTGCATGAGGGCTGGGAGAGGGGGAATATCTGCTTAGAGCATTGTGATTTTGTGGATTTGTGAGTTCTCATCGACTGTTACCTCTGCACAGCTCTGTTGAAGCTCTGTTCCTCTACACAGGAACTACCCATGCAATAATATGCCAACTGCCTGGAACACACCTGCTGTTCATCCTAACCTAAGCAGCCTCCTGCTGAGCCAAGAGTGGAGCCCCGAGAATCCATCACCTTCCTGCAAGTGCAGCACTCACAAGAGACTCACTATGCTGCCAGAATGCCCTGCAGGTGCAGGAGGCCTCCCACCACCACAGGTTGTGTCCTTGTGCCATAAATCTTTGTAGAAAAGTTTCATAGCAAGTACTGGAAAAGGGATTAGTACCTAAGTACCTTGCCATGCTAATATACATGGAAGGAGTTGAGTACATTCTTTTTCAAGAGCAAGACTTTCTGGAATTTGGATTTCAGTTTCAGAGATATTGGAAAAGCTTGCACATTTAAATAAATTTTGATTACTGTTTTCATCCAAATTGCAAACTTTCGTGTTGAAGAAAATCACAAAAATGTTAACAATTTGTCACTTCTTTTTTTTTTAAAATGTGTTTTCTTTTGCCTCAAAGAACAATTCTATTTAGAAGGTTGCCTTTCTTTAAAGAAAGAAGGGCAGGAGGGAGAAAGAGGAAAGGGAAAAAAGAAAAAAATCACCATTTTAAAAACATGGAATGCAGTCCTCTCATTAAAATGGAAAAATTAATATTCAGTGAACCCCAAATTTTTATTTTTTACATGTCTTTCAGTTCCATTTCTAGCAAGAATGTTCTAAGCTAGTAGAACGGATATTTGTGTACATGTGCATGAAGATGAGTAATTTAATAACCACTGATGCTGTATGGAGGAAAACAGAATTACATTCCCACCTCTCCTATCAATTAATGATCTTATTAGTGCCCTTTATAAAATGTTCTTGCTCTTTTGAAGAGCAAAGGAAAATTACAGCTTGTTAGTGTTTGTATTTAAGAAATGTTTTTCTAAGAAGTTAAATAGAACTGCAGCCACTCTTAGAGTAGTAGCTCACTAATTTAGTGTCTCACCATACGCACTGTTCATCTTTAATATTTCTGTTTGCCAGGCTGAGCACATTAGCAAAATGACTAAAATATTTCTAATTTTCATAGAATGATAGAATCACTAAGTTTAGAAAACACCTCTAAGATCAAGTCCTGACCTTTGCTGCAAATAACTGTTTCAGTGACATACAACTGTTTTGTATCATACATCACAAACTTCTTGATTTCTTCTGAAGTCTTAGTAAAGTAAGGATGTTTGGGCTAGAAATGACCCACTGAGGGATTGACCCACTCTCTTTCGGTGATATTAGGTGCCTCAGCATTTTCTCTGAACTAAAGCTACTTTTGCTCTTTTTCTGGCAAACACTTAATAGCTTAAGAGACTCTAAAGTTTACTGTGATTGATTCGGTTTTTGTTTCTTGCCAGAGAGTGCAACGCAGCACAGAAATTCTTCAAGATCTGACCCACAGAAATATTTCAGATTTTCTGGTGAAAACCTATCCCACTTTGATAAAAGGAAGGTAGGGATGAATCTCTATTTCTTTTTCACATGGAGTATTTTGTACCTGTCAATTAAATTCTTGTTTAATAATGACATAACATCTAATTTGCCACAGTAGTCTGTAGATTTGAGCACCATGTCCATATTTCTGATAGAAGACTAGAAGAGGATGATTTTTGGGGAGCTAAATATTTTCAGTTTTACCTGTTTGTATAAGCAGGTACTCATTTATCGGAAGAGCTAAATTTCAGTGCTAATGGAATGCCCTGTTAATGGTGAGAAAAATGGTGCCTTTGTACAGCGTTGGTGAGCGTCCTTGCAGAGACACTACTTTGTCTCCCTGAAGAACTGTAGCCACACCAGCATTACCATCTGCCTGAGTTAATTATTGCTTGCTTCCCATTAGTGCTAAGGAGCTGCCAAAGGACGATGTTACAGAGATACATCCATCCTACTGATAGCTCCTCAGCTTGCTGCCTGTTGTGTGTGGTAATTAGCTGCGCAGCATCCACGGCCTATTATCTCTGATTCAGGCCTTGCTACTTTTTCAGTTCCCAGCAGAGTTCTTGAAATTCCCTTTACATTAGCTTTGTGCTAATTGTCTTTGACTAATTCCTCTTAGCATGTGTCATAATGGCTTTAGATACATCTTTTAAAATCAATTAATTATGGATTAGAATAGCCCAGTATGTGTCGCTTTAGGAATCTTGCTTATCTCTGTATGAACTGGAAATGAATCGTGTCAGAAAATAAAAAGCCAAAAAAAATACTGCAGGGAATGCCAAAAGTCCTGCCAACACCACAACTCAAAGTAATAAGCAGCCAGCTGGAGGTCTGCAAAGTATTGGAATTCAGCTTTTATTTTCATTTAGGCCTGACTATCATCGACTTTGTTTCTGTGCATTGAGAGGGTATTCTCTGTCTGTTTCAGCCTGAAGAGTAAATACTGGGTCAATGAGCAGAGGTAAGAAACCAATTCACAGATTAAGGTGGTAAAGAAAGGAACAATGAATTTCTGTTTAACCAGGAAGCCTCACTGTGTTTCTGCAGATGGACAAAGGGAATTGTGGCAGATAGTGTAGAACAAAGAGATGGCTTCAATGGGAAATAGGCTGAGGATCAGGAAGGGTGCTAGAAAGGCAAGGGGTTATATTTGTTTCAACTGCCCCACAAGATGAAGGCAAGAGGTGGACAATGGAACTATCAGAGCTTTATTACCTACAGGAGTGAAATTAATGGGAACTGTGTGGTGGAAAGTTGCAACACAATAGTACAGTATGTTGTGATGCCACAGCTTTTACAGTGCTGCAGAAAAAATATAATGCCTCCAAAAAAAGGACCTGAATGAGATGAAACCTAGATACCAGCCTTTCAAATACAGAAGTAAGAACCACAGTTCCTCATGCCTGCTCTGTACATGTGCAGTAGTTGTAGCCCAGATTCCACTAATTCTCTACATTTAGGTAGAGAGACATCAGCTAACCCCAGTGTGTGATTTCTACACTGCAGTTACTAAGCTTAGAAAGATGGGCTGGTTAGCCTAAAACACATACTTATTTCATTTTTCACCAGCAGTAGGAGTTCACTTCAAAGATAGCAACTGGATGACTACCTTCCTTCAAGGAATACCAGCTTGTTCATGTGCAAGCATTGCTTTCTATGGGATTAGGCTTCAGCTCATCTTGTGTAATAGTATTTATAGTTATGGAGTTATGGCTGGTACTGACATTGATGAATACCTCAGAGCATCTGAAATTTTAACTGAGGTCCATGCTGTCCTTAGTCCTTCACGCTATCTAAACCATTATATGGCGATTATTTTGATTTAAAGATTTTATTCTGTAGAAATCACTGTTTTCTCCAAATCGTCTATCAAAATAATTTTCTCAGGATCCTGGCATAAACCTCTCAGAAACTGATAGAGCTTCCATTATTTGTAAGCCCTATAAACACCTAATACAACTTTTTAGAAACAGAGTAGAAATTATTATGCATTAAATATGTGATGTAGAGAAATTAAACTTGTATTAAGTGCATTTTTTAATATTTCTATTAATGTACAGTTATGGGTATGTGGTATGAGTTATCGATTATATTCTTCTCTTTACTAGATATGGAGGAATTTCTATTGGAGGAAGGCTTCCAGTCCTTCACGTTTCTGGAGATCAAATTGTCAATTTTTTAAGTGATCTTGGCCGTATGATGAATGTGTCAGGAGTAAGCAAGATTTTTAATTTTTTTTTTACCCTTTACTAAAGCATGGCTACTCCAGCATTAGATTTCACCTAGAGCACTGATCTCTAGCTTTTTCTTTTTTGTTTTAGGGACCAACTTCACTGGCTGCTGCTAAAGAAATGTCTAATTTCCTTAAATACATGGAAACTGAAGATAATATTAAGGTATTTGCTGGAATTAATCTGCTAACTTACAGTCTTTCTTGATACAGACTTCAAATTGTGAAAATATTGCTGATGGCATTTCCAGATGCAAGAGGAGCTGAAATGCTATACTTTAGAAATAACTTGGTATTAATACTGTATCCCATACTATAAGTAATTCTTATTCATAGTATTTTAAATGTGAGATTTTTTAAATCGTATTCTTAGTACTATTTGCTGTTCTAAATACTTTGAGTAGTACACTGAATTTTAAAATGTGCTTCTGTAAAATCCCTTGAAGTAGTCATCCAATGCTTTTAAGAGCATAGTATGTGAGCTCCTCCTGCAGGACTGTGTCTAGGAGCTATGAATTCCTGCTGCTGGATTCTCCCCTGCTGACAATGCCCACCAAAGTAGATAAAAGGCTGCCAAATTTTCTCCTGTAGCTCGGTGAATGCTTCTTAAATTAATCTGTGCTTTCTGACTCTTTTAGGTGTGGTTTAACAATAAAGGCTGGCATGCTATGGTTAGTTTCCTCAATGTAGCCAATAATGCAATCCTCAGAGCTCATCTGAGGACTGGCCAAGCCCCTGAGGAACATGGGATCACTGCTATAAACCATCCTCTGAACCTCACCAAGGAGCAACTCTCTGAAGTCACTGTGTAAGTCTGCTCGTGCTTTGCTTCTGGCTTTTACCCCTTCTTCTCCTGGCAGCTTGCAACTTCCAGCATATTCACACTCTTATCAGAAAGAGTTCAATTGACAGAATGTGAAGACCCTTCCCAGAAGTTTTATTCTAAACAAGAATCTATTCAAGTCTCATTATATTTCCATAGGAGTTCATTCCTGTCCCACATAGGAACTATGACCATTGGTTATACATTATTGCATGTTTCTGTTGATTCCCAAGCAGAAAGATTCTGAAATCTTTGTTCATGCTTCAAATCCAATACATTTACTTCTGAAATAAAACACGTAATAAAAAATAGAATGAGAAATTGTCCGTAATTGACTACAGGTCAAGTAATTGACAACCGCTGTCCTGGTGCCAAGGACAGCATGCAGGTAGATTTTCAATGGCATGTACTAGGGTTGGTGTGTTCCAGAATCTGAAAGTCATAATTTCTTGAAAAAGACATCCCTAAAAAGACAAGATTTTCCACTCTCCTATTCAGTCTTCCTATTCAGAATTCAATGAAACGGAAAACTTTGCATTATAGCACAGAGGGAAAATCTGTGCTTCATCTCACTGTCTTCAATTTGCCTAAAAAGTTTCTCTTTTCCCTGCTTCCAGAGCACTTTGGCTATAGTGCCTGGATGTCTAGTTTGAGATGCCCCACACAGGAAAGGCTGTCAAACTGAGTATATAGTATATATATGTATATAGGAGTTCCACAGAACAAAAGCAAGTAAAAAATCAGGGAATGGTTCCATATTTGTTAGCTACAGTCCCCGAAACAACTTGGAAAAATACCCTGGCACATTTTGAAACTTGAGAAGTCTTCTACTTAAAAAGCAGCCTTGCTACTTCTAGATCATAAAACACCCTCCAGAGTCCCCAAATGCTAATATAATGCTGCACCGCATCCATTCCCTTGCTCACAGTTCCTTCTTGTGCTCTGTTTTAGACTGACCACTTCAGTAGATGCTGTTGTTGCCATCTGTGTGATTTTTGCCATGTCCTTTATACCAGCCAGTTTTGTTTTATACCTGATCCAAGAACGTGTAACAAAAGCCAAGCATCTCCAGTTTGTCAGTGGTGTGAGCCCTGTTATCTATTGGCTAACTAACTTCATGTGGGACATAGTAAGTAACTGCTGGTCTGATTCACAGCCTGTAATTTTCCTGGGTGTGCATGAACTGAGGGCTAATCAGTGAATCGAGTGAAGGTGATTCCAAGCATTGCAAAGCATTTATTTCTCTACGTTTTTCTCAGAAAGCATGCTAAGGATTTGGCCTCTGAACTAATTACAGATGTAGAAATTAATTCAGGTGCACAACTCATTAGTCAACTAATGAAGCTGTATTTTTCATAGTCTTAGGATTTCCAGTCCTCACAGCTGAATATATAGTAAAGTGCAACTTACTATAGCAGAGAAAAGCCTCATTGCCTGGTGCTAGTCACTCCTGTCCTCTAGAAGACCCAAAACATATCTCAAGATATTCAAGAAACCTAAGTGGGGAAGATTCATGGGCTGCTAGAACAATATCTGTAGGGCTGACAAAATACTCTAGAGTGTCAGGTCACTGTATCATGGTCACTGTGTTATTCCAAAAAGATTTATACCACAGGTCCAGACTTGCTTAGACATGGCTCAGCTTCCCTTCTGTCACTCCTCCAGCCGCTTTGTCTTAAAGGAGAAAATTCTTTGGCTGGTTGAGGCACAACAAGGGCTGGTTCTCTGGCCATACCTTCACAACCAAGAAAGCAGCCCAGGGGTTATGCAATAAGAAAAGCATGAATGTGGAATTGAAAAACTTAAAAAGAAAAGAAAATCAATATTTGAAAAGCCCAGAATTCTTCAGGATTTGGAAGGTGTTCTCTCAGGAGAAGATAAAGCAAAGCATTATTTTAGTAAATGGGGGGAAGGAAGCAGGAGCTCTTGTTCCTCCTGTTCACAGCAGCTTCCTTGACAGGGATTCTGCTTGGCCGTTGCCCTTGACAGCATGATGCAAAGGCATTAAGTGGTGTTAGCAGTTCTGTGAAATGCTACCTTACATTCTGCATAGGGAATTCTGTGCATTGCAGTAGAGTAGTGCTAATACTGAACAGGGAAATGGAGCAGTGGCCAAGCATATTTACTTTAACCTCTTTCTGGGAATGTGGCTCAAGTGACTAGCTTTTCCATCCTACACAGCCTTCGTTTGCATCACCAGAAACTGCACTTCCCTTGCATACCCATGGCCCCTTTTCGTGGGAAGCCTGGCAGCAGAACTATGGAATAATTGACTCATAAACCATAATCTAAGAAACAACAATATCCATTGTAATTTGATGAACAGTCTGACAAAAGATGTCTTAGAAGAACGTTGAAAATTGCCAGGGACCTATTGATCCAAAAGATTCTGTGTGACTAGTCTAACTCAAATTCTGGTGTTCCTCAATATAAAATCCGTTTGGAATAATGTGTAGGATCTGGATACGTTTGCAGACCTTCTCAGGTCTTACACTTTGATCTTCACCCTGTGCTGTGGCAGGTGAATTATGCACTGAGTGCTGGTATGGTTGTGGCTATATTCGCTGGATTCAACAAGAAAGCATACGCTTCTCCGACTAATCTCCCTGTGGTTGTTGCCTTGCTGCTCCTGTATGGGTGAGTGTTCAAGGTTATTCCTGCAGGTGGGCCTTGTATTTCACACAGAAATGATTTCATGTTACTGAGCTCAGTACATGACGGAATCCAGCTTTGAAGAATAGAGCTGCGTAGATCCAAAGCAGGTTAAAACTGGACTCTTTTATGGTGATTTACATACTGTTGAGGTTTGACCCTGGCTAAATGCCAGGCACCATGATGTCTGCTCTCTCTACTCTCTCCTGCCGCAGCTGTGCAGAGGAGAAGGAAAAAACTAACACAGACACACTGGACTCATGATGAGATAAGCCACTGGTGGGAGGATGCACAGACACAGGGCAGAAACAGGTGGCCAACTTAAAGTTGCAAAGTGATTTATTAACGTAACAGAGTCGGAGGATAAATCAGGGGTAAAAATAAGCTCTTAAGACACTGTTTTTTCACTCACCCCCCTTGCCTCTTAAGGCACCGTTTCTCCACTCACCCCCCTCCCTCCTTCCAACCAACACCTCCAGGGCAGGGGCAAGGTATGGGGTTTTTTTTCTTTTAGTCAGTCCATCACCACAATTCTTCTGCTACAAACACTGTTTCACTACTCACCCCTCTCCCTATTAAGACACCATTTCTCAGCTCACCCCCTCCCTCCTTCCAACCAACAGCTCTGGGGGGCGGGGACAGGGTATGGGGGTTTCCTTTAGTCAGGGTCAGTCCACCAGGGAGAAGAGTCCTCTAATTAGCCATGAGGTCCCTCCCACTAGAGACAGTCCTCTGCGAACTTCTTTGGCATGGGTCCAATCTCACAAGCAGCAACCCGCCCGAATTGCTGCAGCACGAGTTTTTTGTCCATAGGTTGCAGACTTCCAAGCCAAGGCCAAGCCAAGGCCAGGCTGTTTCCATCCCGGGAGCAAGGCCTTTCTCTCTCCTGCAAGGCCTTTGCAACTCTCAGTCTCCACTGGGACTCCCACTGGATCGCAGCTTCCTGCAGGCATCCACCTGCTCCTCTGGTGTGGGCACCTACCCACGGGCTGTGGGTGGTTCTCGGCATCCCCTGGACTCCATGGGCTTCAGGGGGACCACCTGCTCCCCCCATGGTCTTCACCACAGCTGGCCAAGGGTTTTCAGCTCTGGTGCCTGGAGCACCTCCTCCCCCACCTTCTCCACTGACCTTGGTGCCTCCATGTTGTTTTCTGTCACATATTTTTATCTCCTCCTCCTCCTCTGGCTAAAAAGAAGTGCATGATCACATTGTTTTGTTTTCTTCTTAAATATGTTTTCACAGAGGCATAACTAACATCTTTAATTGGCCCAGGTTTGGCCAATAGCATGTCCATCATCTTCAGAGCCATCAGAGATTGGCTGTGCTAGACATGGTGAAAAACTTCCAGAATCTTCACACAGGACATGCAGGAGCCAACTTTGTACCCCACCCTACTTACTAGCAAAAACTGGGACAAGCCAAAAGCACTGCACATACTCTGTCTGACCACATGCTGCAAAAGAGATTCTTTTGTCACTCACTGCCTGCCTTACAGTTTCAAACATGAAATGTGACACTTACAGGAAAATATATTTGTTCAGTTTGCTGTTTTCTTCCTTTAACATTGCGTAGGAATTTAGTGGTTGCTCATTTGCCCCGTTCACAGTCAGTACTAAAGTATCTTACAGCATTTAACCCAAGGGCAAAGAGTACTGAATCTTCAATACTTTTTTAGCTGCAAATGAGCATATATGTTGGCAAAACAGCATTTTATAAGGCTGACTGAATTTCGCATTCTCGCATTTAATTAGTGATCATATATTTTATCAATAAAATCATACTCCTGGTAGCCCTTCAGCTGATGTAGTTTAGGCAAAACAACTGACCAGATCTGTTTCTAGAATTAAAGAGAGAAATTAATCTTTTCATGTCCTCCTGTGTGTATCACGAATTGACCCTAAGAAGGAACAGTTATTTTCTGTATGAACTATCTTTAATTTTCTGAATTTTATGGTGTTCTTCGAATGAAAATACTGAGACATTGCAAAGCATCTTCAGCATTTAATCTCTGTAAAACTGCTATCAGAATTATAATTTGTTTCAATTTTTCATTATAGCTTTTATAAAGTTTAGTAGTGATATCTTTAAAAAGTTGTTTGTGCCATTGTGGGTTTTTTTTTAAAGTACAGTAATTCATGGCTGCGTGGATGGACATCTTAAATTTCTGCACATTTTAAAGCACGTGCCAAGATGAAATTTTCATAATAAGTATAATCACTTTTGGCAGTCACTTCAATAATTTCATCATTTGCTACTCAAAAAACAGAAAAAAAAGTAAATTCATAAAATTATACATTAGCCCTTGTGTCCAGTTGCGGTCACAATAGAAAACTTAGAATGATTCTTTCTGGCCAAATGTGACTTGTCCCATTAACAGTTCAGGTTGATTTTTTGCAGAGTTTTTCATGGTCAGACTGATTGTTGCTAAGCATTTTAAGTTTATTCCAAAGGAATACCTCTCTCATGCTGTGTCCCAGAAATCATAGTACAGGAATTCAAAAAAACAATGGTGAAGGGCTTAGAAAATAATATCAAAATTTACGGAGTTTGTAATTTCTTTGGACAGTTTGAAGGGGTGAGGAATATCTAGCCAAGCAGAACACTGTATTTGCTTTATCTAATGTTTCTTTGTTTCTTCCTCTTGGTGTACAATTCAGTGAGATGTGCAAGGTTACCTGGGGTGATAGCAACCTTGCTAGCATTAAGTTTTCTCAATTTTAGCAGTGTCTATTGCCCTGCATTTTAATAGCAAAACAAGACTAAGCAGAAAAAATCTTATGTAGTAACCAGGAAGAAAATACTGTGGGGGGTTGCTGGTTGGCTGCACCATTTTATTACACTTGGGATGGGAAGAGAGCTCAATTTTGTGTTTTCTTTAGGCCAACTGGCATGAGAATACTGAGAAGTTATCGTAGTTTTTTCTATCTCATAGTTTTTTCTATCTCTTGCACGCAGATGGGCAGTAATTCCCATGATGTACCCTGCTTCGTCTTTCTTCAGTGTCCCCAGCACTGCTTATGTTGCATTGTCTTGTATTAATCTTTTTGTGGGAATCAACAGCAGTGCCATTACATTCATCCTGGAATTATTTGAAAATAATCCGGTAAGTAATGTTTCATAGGGGGTCGATGCTGGCTGGATGCCAGGCACCCACCAAAGCCTCTCTCATTCCATAGCTGAACAGGGAGAGAAATATAATGAAGGCTTCATGAGCTGAGATAAGGACTGGGAGAGATCACCCACCAAATACCATAATGGGCAAATATTAGAGATATTAGTTGAATTTATTTTTAAAAAATCAGAGCAGGAATAAGAAATAAAATAATATGTGAATAAAGCACCTTCTCCCCAGCCTTCCCACCTTCCCAAGTCTACATCCTTCCCTAGTGGCACAGGGAGACAGGGGATGGGGATTATGGTCAGTTCATCACACATTGTTTGTCCCACTGCTTAGGGAGAGGAGTCCTTCCCCTCCTCCACCACAGGCTCCCCTCCACAGGAGATAGTTCTTCATGAACTTCTCCAACATGAGTAACAGTTCTCTGCAAACCGCTGCAATGTGAGTCCATCCCACAGGCAATAACCTTCCCAAAACTGCTGCAGCATGGGTCACTCTTCCACAGAGTGCAGTCCCTCAAGGACAGGCTACTCCAGCACGCAGTCCTCCCTACATGGGCCTCCCATGGGATCACAGCCTCCTCTCAGGCATCCACCTGCTCTGGCATGGGTCTCTCCCATAGGCTGCAGGTGGATCTCTGCATCCCTGTGGACCTCCATGGGCTGCAGAGGCTCAGCTGCCTCACCATGGGCTGCACCATGAGCTCCAGGGGAATCCCAGCTCCAGTGCCAGGCGCACCTCTTCCCCCTCTTTCTCCAGTGACCTTGGGGTCTACAGTTCTTCCTCTCACATATTCTCCATCCTGCCCTTGTTTGCCTACAATTATAACTGCACAATCACTTTTTGTTTTGATTTCTTCTTAAATATGTTATCACAGAGGTGTTACATAATGGTGATTCCTAATTGGCCCAGCCTCGGCCAGTGGCACATCCATGTGGGAGCTGCCATGGATTCACTCTGCTGGACATGGACGAAGCTTCCAGCAGCTTTTCAGAGAAGCCGCCCCTGTAGCTCCCCCACTACCAAAACTTGGCCATGCAAACTCAATACATGTTTTTATTAATCCCTGGCTTTAAAGAGGTATGCAAAGAACATCCAAGCATAACCATTCCTAACAGTAGCTGTCTCTACCTTGCCATTTTTTCTGGCAGTAAACGAGTGAGGAACTTGCTGAGTAACTGCAGGTACAGGTGAGCAGTTGCCTGTACCCTCCACTGCCAGTTTTCTGCAAGCACCTTGTCTGGTACAGTGTATGCCAGGATTCTGCTGTTTGCATTTTGTGTTGCTTTGAGTGTAACTTGATAAATACTCTGTGTTTTCTGTTTTAAGAATACAGAACATCCTGTATCTCTGACATGACAAAGAACTTTTCACTTATGTTGTTACGTTTTCTTAAACGGGTCTGATTTAAACAGCTTGTGTTGTTTCTGTTTCTTATAGTCTTTGCTGAAGTTTAATAAAACATTGAAAAATGTACTGCTTGTCCTCCCACACTTTTGCCTGGGCCGTGGACTCATCGACTTGGCCATGAACCAAGCTGTGACTGAAGTATATGCAAGGTTTGGTAAGTAAAGCCAATAAGAAACAAGTTATAGCAGTGTCACATGTCCTGACCTTGGCTGAGATATTTGGAAGGATTAACTCAGAAAAGTAGTAGATGTTTCTGAAATTTTCACCTCTTCCATCATCAGATGGATGAGTATGAAAGTTCATGCTCTCTGAAGGAATCACAGCTTCTGATCGTGCTGCCAGAACTCTATGACCCAACCAGCAGTATGCATTGGAAATGAACTCATTCATTCAGTGTCAGACTCTGGTGTCTTTTTATCCTTTGTTTGGAAGACCTTAGATCACTACAGGAGGATTTATTTTGTCATTTCATTTGAATACCTCAGTTAATGTTTAAAGTTACTGTTGTTCTTCAAGTGCATTCTCTTGGGATATGGTTGTCTTTGATATCAGAAAACTTATTAAAAGAATAGTCATACAGCAGAGCTCACCTGTTTTTATTCAGAAAATGTGTGTCTTTTCACATAGTCTGTGCAAGTTTCATGTAATGATATCCAAATTAGTGCATATTCACAGAGATTATATTTATTTTTACTCTCATGCAGCAGCTGAGCTTGGAGTGCATTTTATTAAGAATCTTTATAAGACTGGAAAAATTAAAACCATTGCCTGATCATGAGCAAATAAAGTACAGTAAATCATTATGATTATGCTTTTTGTTCTGATGAGTAGTGGGCTTTTTCAGCAGTATTTCACCTTCCTTTCTGGTGCTTTATATCCAAAGGTGAGGAGCATGTTTCTGATCCCTTTCAGTGGGACTTTGTAGGAAAGAACCTGGTTGCCATGGCTCTTCAAGGAGTTGTGTTCTTCATTCTGAATCTCCTTATGCAGCACCGTTTGTTCTCCACAAGATGGTATGACTAAAAGTTCTATTAATGTTCCTTTATTAAAAGGATTACTATCTTTGTTATTCTCTATGTCCCTCTTTTTATCTTTTTTTTTCTTAATTTTTCTCTAAATTTGTAGCCTTTTTGTTTTCTGTTTACTTACCTGATCTTACCTTAATTTATTGATCTCCTGATTCAAGAAAGCATTTGCAAATCTGCATTATCTTAACAGGATTTAAGAATATTTTATTAAAGAAATTAGTTTTCTTGAATTAAGATTTTAATGTAAATTTTTTTAGTTTAAGACACTGTAATAGTGAGATTATAAAATTACCTGGGAAGTTTGTTGTGTCCTCAATACCAGTCAGGCTAGGTACTAGCTAGTACTATGAGGTACTAGCCTGGCATCCCAAGACAGCAATTCTAGTCTATGGCACAGGACAGTTGTATCCTGGACACTATGGGAATTTCCCCTCTCTGCTTTACAAATATGCTGCTCCCTTGATGAAAACAGCTACCTACCACCTGTGAGTGGTCATTCGCTCCTGTTCAAGATTGCCAACAAGAATACTAATTGCTACAATTATAAAAATATGGTCATGCAGAGAGATCTCTCAAAACTTCTGTAGAAGGACCATCACTAGCTACTACAAGTAGCCAAACAGTGAAAGCTGTGGCTAAGGGGCAGGCTATTGTCATATCTGTTACTGACAAGGCATGTTCTTTTGAAAAAGCCATTTCCTCCTTTTTCAGTATTTAGAGATTAACTTTAGTGGTCAGGGCTTCTCCCAACAGCAGGAATACTCCAGCCAATGTCACACTGTGAAGTTTCAACCCCACTGCTTCCACCAGTCACATTTTGGCAATAGATTAGCCATTGTTTCACACTGTTATTCTAACAGAACCCAGGCCAACTCAGTATCTTGGGTTTTTCCAGGTTTGCTGAAACTGCCATGTCACCTATTATTAGTGAAGATGAGGATGTTGCAGAAGAAAGAAAAAGAATTATGAATGGAGGAAACAAAACAGATATCTTACAATTACAAGAACTGACCAAGGTAATATTTTGAGAAGAATGAAACAAATATTTGCTTCTATCTTAGTTCTAAAGTTGCCTCGTCCCAATAGCATTAAACTAAAAAATTCAGATGATTTTAATTTCTGTAGATGTCTTGAAATAGGAACTTCCCTTTTTTTTTCCCTGCCGTCAATACAGATTTATGCAGGTCGACGCAAGCCTGCAGTGGACAGACTCTGTGTTGGCATCCGTCCCGGAGAGGTAGGTTGTTCAATAACACTGGACTACGTTCCATGGATCAGTTCAGATTTTATGCCCCTACTGATTTGCAAGCTGGAAATTAATATTAAAGAATGTGATAAATTTTGCAATTTAGTGCTTTGGCCTTTTGGGAGTGAATGGTGCTGGCAAAACAACAACATTCAAAATGCTGACTGGAGATACTGATGTGACATCTGGAGATGCTGTAGTGGCTGGCAATAGGTAAGTACCTTAAAAAAACCCTGTGACAGTCCATTTACCAGGGTAGAACTGTCCAGATCACACTCTCAGTGATCCAGCAGCTCTATGGCATCAAGATCCCAGCTAACATGCATAAAAAAGCATTTTATGCTTTTAACACTCTGTTGCAAAATCTGTGGGTAAGTTGTAGTAATGCTAACAATGGGACAAGAAAATCGTATCTAGTGGCAAGAGCTCATGAATATAAGAGAACCCATCCAACAGGGTACTATGATCTGAGCTTTGGGACTTTTCTGTGGCTGTTTCTGGCATCTTTGTTTACACAGCACTGGCATCATGTCATAAGTTATTACAGTGTGATCTGGTATGCACTTATGTTAGTTTACTTCCAGGTTGCATGCCTTGGCTTGTTAGGTGTAGTTAGGATTTGATTCTTTGTCCATTGATGTGATTTGAACAATAACTCTTTTGTTGCCAGGACATGGTCCTGGGCACCCTGTTCTAGGTGACTGTGCCTGAGCAGGGTCAGTGGACAAGATAACCTCCAGACCCCCCTTCCAACCACAGCCATTCCGTGATTTTGTACTTTTTCTACTACCATCAAAGTATTAGCCTTGTGACCTGCCTCTCTGTTGCTAGTGACCACACTCTGAGTTGGAATAACTGTTTTCTTATAGAAATAAACACTGATTTCAAAAAATAAGACCTGAGTGGCTGTTTAAAGAACTTCTCATTAAGTTAGCCTGTACTTTAACAAGAAAATGGTGAGGGGAAATGGGCTTACACTCTTAACCAGGACTGAGCAGACTTAAGACAACAGTATACTCCTTGCTCTTATATACAGACAGGTATTTTATCAGCTAGAATTATTTCTCCTCTTGCAAGGGTTGTTGCCTCAGAAAATAAAGATTTTATTCAAACTGTTCTTCTGTCTTAGAACTAGTATTACAGAACTACGACTCTTTTCTTTTTTTCTCCAGTATATTGACCCACATTTCTAATGTCCATCAAAACATGGGATACTGCCCACAGTTTGATGCAATTGATGACCTGCTCACAGGACGAGAACACCTCTACTTATATGCACGCTTGCGTGGGGTTCCAGCAGAAGAAATCAAGAGGGTAATCTTGCTTTTGATAGTTACAGTGATTATTTGTGATGATTAACTGTGCTTTTAATGTGCCAAGGGCCAGAATTTCCAAAGTGGACTTGTTCTTCTGTGTATTGAAGTCCTGGGAGTGGTTCCTGTCATTTAGACAGCTAACTGACAAGACCACACTATCAAATACCCAGGCATTAATGGTACTTGCAAGTCTGTGGCACTAAGAGTGGAAGGCTAAAGATGCGATTCTTGTGACTCAGAATGGCACTGGTTGCTGTTCTGCTTTTGTATTTAAAGTTGTGTATTTATAAGAAAGAAAACATAAAGAAGATTCCAGAAGAAAATAATTTAAATTCTTGCACAGATAGAAGTCTACAGCTGAGGCTGCTTTATGGCTTTCCCTCGAGCAGTTAGAACTCTCCTCATTGTCATAAATGTTTTGTACTTCTGTGGTCCAGTTCTAAGATGAATGTGCTAAACCCCAGGGAGCTGTCATGTTTCTGCCAGCAGAGACATGTGTCAGCAATCCTGTCTGTTATGCATTTGCTGCTGCGTGAAATAAATGGTCTTTCTCACAGGTTGCTGAATGGGGCATCCAGAAGTTGGGACTTCCTATGTATGCAGACCACCTGGCAGGGACCTACAGTGGTGGCAACAAGCGCAAACTCTCCACTGCCATTGCCCTGATAGGCTGCCCACCACTTGTCCTGCTAGTAAGTGTCATGGAAACATGGCCCTGCAATAGTTCAGTAGAACATCTCATAACACTACATGCTAAAGAGCTACAAAGTCCTTGCAAGCTTCTTTCTGCCCTCAAATTACAGCTATTTCAGTGCAATTTTGCATTAATTTCAGGCATGTACTGGGATGCATAACTATGTATCCAATGGACCCTAAGTGATTACAAAAGAAAGATCTTCAACAAAGAATGTTTTGAGATAAAATCTCTAATCCAGAAAAATCTGAATTGAAACTGTGGTTTAGTTTCAGTCTGCATTTTCTTGTCAGAGTGTAGCCACTGATGTAAAAGATGATCTTCTGACATATACACCTGCCTGCTTTATCCAGCAGAACAGAGGAAGATAGCTACCTTTTAGCCTTTAATATATTTTAATGAAATTATACAAATTTATGCTAAACTATACAAATGCTGAAATGTAGTTCTTGCCAAATAAGTGATCAGATAATTGCATATCTAAAGGGAAATTCTACATGAAATTACTACAAAAACTCTTTATTTAGATTATATTCTACCACCTTAATTTGTAATCTATGAAGAAGTATTTTAACACATTTTAGTAACGTGGTTCCTTGTACCATTTAATATGCCTTTACATGTATTCTGCCTGTATGTAGTAAACAGTCAGATAAAATGTTTTCTCATAATCTCTTAAAACGAGATGTTCAACAAAAAAATTTCTATCCAAGATTTTTTTTGTTACTTACCGGGTTAGCTGATTTATGCAGATCCTTAGCTGGTGTAAATCAGGGTGACTTCACTAGTTTCTTGGATTGAGCAATGTCCTATATGTTTATGTAAGTACGATAACACATGGTGAGAACTCTTTGTTGCCCAGAAATGGCATTCCCTTCCCTGTAGCTCTGCCCTACACAGACAATATTTTATTCTTACCTTCTTGTACTTGTTTCCTTACTGCTTTGTGCCAAGAAGTCCATTGGTACCGACTCCCTCATATGCTTCTCAAGGTGTATGTGCTTTCTCAAGACACAGATTACACTGGAGAAGCAATTATATGCTATGGTCCAAAAAATTATTTGATTCTAAAGAGCTTTTCCCTTTTTTATTTGCTTCTAATTGTCTTAACATTTCCACTACAGGATGAACCGACTACTGGAATGGACCCTCAGTCCCGGCGCCTCTTGTGGGACTCTATTGTTGGTGTGCTCAGAGATGGGCGAGCAGTGGTTCTAACCTCGCACAGGTAAAACCAGTTGGAATTCAGCATCCAAATGCAGTTGAAGTTCATCTGTTGGCTTTTATCTCAAATATCTGTTCTCTGTTTTGAAAGTATGGAAGAATGTGAAGCCCTCTGTACTCGTTTAGCCATCATGGTACAAGGTACCTTCAAATGCCTAGGCACAATTCAGGAGCTAAAATACAAGTAAGTAGAATATTTTTATTGTGGTTTTTAATGGGGAAACTTAGTGCATGTGACATGTACCATTCTTTATACAATCAATTCAGTGTTTAACCACACCTATTTCTGGGTGCAACTCTGTGGTATATTAGACAATCTGATCAGATTTCATTTAAGCTCTCTTATGCTACATACCACTTCTGCTGGGCAAATACAGGGCTTCCTAAAAAGCTGGATCTTATGCAGTGTCTTTCAGATACTGTTATTGTTTTCATAGCTGCAGAAAACTAATTTCCTTCCTGAATGATGAAACCACCTCTTCATCCAGTTCCTAAATCCGCATGTCCTTCCCAGGTTTGGAGATGGCTACATTGTCACTCTGAAAATCAAAGCCCCAAAGCCTGGGCTGCCTCCGGATCCTACTCCTGCTGAGCAATTCATACGCATCAACTTCCCAGGGAGTTTACAGAGAGAGAAACACTACAACATGCTGCAGTATCAGATTTGCTCTTCCTCTCTGGCTAAGATTTTTCGATTAATAATCTCCAATAAGGAAAACTTGCATATTGAAGAATATTCTGTGTCTCAAACAACGTTAGATCAGGTGAGTAAAAAGTAAAACATCCATGAGAAAGCCCTAATGGTGAGAATTAGGCAACATAATGCGGATGTATCCAAACAACTGAAGGACCAAATTGGTCAGAGTAGAGAATTATCTCACACCTTTTTCTCAGGCAAAATTCCCAGGCCTCTCATCAAGGAGAGTGGATCGATATGAATCAGTAACTTATTCCCTGTATAAATAGGTGCCATTTGAAAGCTGGTAAGACAGCGTTTCCCAGACGACAGAATTCGCACAACCTTTTCCTTCAGGAGCAGCAGTCTGAGCAAGTCAAGGTCAGCAATTTGGAATGAGACTGAGCTGAGAATAGCATTTTATTTTAAATAAGAGGTTTGGACACTGTATTGTGTCAGAGATACTGTGAGAAGCAATTAGACACACAAACTCTGGAAAGTCCACTGGGAGTTTTGAAAACACCCACTTGCTAGAGGGTATTGGTCCCATCTGCCTGCTTTCCTAAGTAACTAAGGGTCCACATATGCAAAGCTGTTTTCAGTGGGACTGCTAGAGACATTCCTGGCTGCCTTTCAGCTTCCTACTAAAATATTCTGTCTCCTCTTTCATACCAAACTCATGCTGTGCAAACCATGCAAACCTTGCTGAAGCCATCTCCTCCTTAAGAAAAAGTAGGATTTTAATTGCAAGCAAGTACATCCAAAGGAAGGAAGTTTCAAGGAAGGAAGTTGCAAGGAAGTTTATCAAAATAAACACGGAACTCACGATCCCAGCTGATAACGCAGTGTCTCAGTTCAGCTGTTGTCTGTGGATTCCCCTTTCTGTCTGTTTCCTGCAGAGCTGTCATTCCACTAACTCATCTCAGTTGAAGGGACGGTGACTTTTTCTGCTTTCTTCACACAGGTTTTTGTGAACTTTGCTAAACAGCAGATGGAGGATGAGGAAATTCCTTTGCATCCACGTGCAGCTGGAGCCAGCCGAGAAGCAAAGGTGTCCCCTGCTTTGCACCAGCAGGCAGTTGCATAGACTGTTCCTACAGTCTCCAGGCTTAGTGTGTGCACAGTGCAAACATGTGCCATACCAGAGCAGAGCAAGGGTAAAACAAAGGTTCCCACTCTCAGTATTACACTGATTTTTTTGCACCTTTCTGAGCACTGTGCTCTCAACAACAACAGCCCTAGCAATAGCCAACTTCTACTGCTCTACCAGAACACTACATGCTGAGAGTGTCAAAGGAAAGGCAGGTCCTTGCTATGGAATAAAATCTTCCTTTAACATAAAGTCCATTATAAGATGCAAGAAGAGAAGTCTCATTCCTCCTTGTTGGCATATAAATAACATCAAAGATGGATTCTCTATCTGGTACTTTGAGGCTGGCAGGTTTTTCTTGTTTAACCCTTACGTCGACTGCTGCGAGTCAGCAGACAGGTCCCAAGGCAGAGAGAGCATTGCCCAGCTTAGAAGCAGTTTCCTGCCATGCTGAGTGCACAGGACCATCAAGGTCAGAACAGTGCTGGCTGATGGGGCTAGTGCTGGGAGATTGCTTCACTGTCTCACCAGGCTGCCAGTGAAAACAGACGGTTGTCTCAGCAAGAATGAAAAGAATTAATTCAGATCTCAGATCCAGACAAGAAATTTGCTTAAAAAAATTAATTAAAATGATCTCATTCTCATCTTCAAGTTGCCTCAAATAGAGGCCAAATGTCAAAATGGAGATTAAAAAGAGAGTATATCCAAACCTGCCAAAAGTTTTGTTTTCTTGCAGAGACCTGGAAAGATATCTTTGTTGCTAAACAAGACCAATTTTTCTTCTTTCCTGTGAATGGACATTAAGTGGGTGTAAAGTGTGAATAGGGTATGTACTTTCTACCTCCTCAAAAGGAAAATTTCAACTTGCTTGTACTCCACACTGCACTCAGTGGGAAATCATTTGACATTTAGCTCTTTTCTTTGATTCACAGTTTAGCTAGTGGAAAAACAATACTGAAAACATATTCATATTGATGTATTGCTTCAGTTATCTACCAGATCTAACAATTTCTAAGAAATCTTCTCTAAGATATGTTACACAGAATTAAAATCTGGGTCGTGTATTTTTGCTTTGAAAGACCTTTTTCTTCAACTGATGTATATTTTTTTTAATAAGGACACTCTTGCTTTGTACTGTACAAAATATTATGAATCTTCAGCAACCAGCAGTAGCCTTCTCTTTTTGCCATGAGTATTTCAACTGGTTTTAAAAAATAGTCTAGAATTTATTGCATATTTTGCCCTTACAAATAGTTGCAAAAATCTTTCTATACATCTATTATAGATAAATAAATTATGAAACAAAACAGTATCTATGCATTCTCTTCATATTCTAAAATAGCTTCTTTCAAATGTCATTCAAATAGATATCAATAGCCTTTTTTCCTCGATTTACACAAAACCCAACTAAGTCCCACAGAACATCCTGTGATGAAGAAAACACAGGAAGTCCAAAATGAAACTGATTTTTCTCCCTGGCTCTGAAAATAGGAAGAGTATTCTGAGGAGTAGCAGTCACTTCATGTATTTACAAAGTGTATTAAAAACTATTCAGAGAAACCTGATGTAAAATGCTAGATAAAAGGTCCATTAGTATCCTAAGGAGTTGCTACAGGAAAACAGGCCAGATATCAAAGGTATGGCATAGTTTAGATTGCTTCTGAATCTTATTTACTCATATGTAATTTACGAATGAAGAAGAACAAAACCAAAAGAATCCAGCACAGGATATTGCATTCACAAATACTACAAATACTTCTTACTTCAGATTCTTTTAGCAAATTAAGGGTTAGACCCAAATCAGGTTTTTGAGATATTGCCTATTTCTTTATTCCAGGAACCATTCATATTCTTTGGTAATGTTATCTGTTACAAAGCACCTGCCTCCAGGCAGCACACTCTCCTCTTCAAGTCAAAGAAGGCAGATCATACAACTGTCTTGAGGCCAGCTGGCCGTGCTGGCTGAGCTGAGCTCTGGTAGTTAGCTGGTGTGTCCTCGTTCCAATGTAGTTCTGTCTTGCAGAATGCCACTGCTAAATTTGGAGCTGCTTTTCAGCACAGGCTTCTCAGTATCTCTGATCCATCAATCTAAATAGACTCGTACAGAAAAAGCTAAGTCAGGTTAGAGTGAACTGCAGGGGGTCTTTTTTGCAGCTGTGCAATGAAGCCTTATTTTTTAAGGTGCTTCTGAGTTGAGAACTCTTGAATGTAAGGAAGTGTAGCCTTCAAGTGCATACAATTTCCCTTAGCACTGGAGATTCAACATGCACCAAAATCCTTTTAATTAATTCATTTATTTGGTGGGATATTTATGAGGTTTTTCTTCTTGAATTTCTGTGCAATATTCAAATTAAGCCTTCTTTTCTTACAGCAGAAAGGGAATAATTGGCATTCTATGACTTGGATAATCCTTGAATTCTCGTAAGTAGGTGCAGTGTTTATCCTTTGCCCAGATTGTCATCTGAATGAAGCAAAGCAAGGTGAACAGCCCCACTGGAAGGGAAAAAAAGATACATTTCATTATCACATTAAAAACATGCTCTTGCTGCTGACATAATTTCAGGTTGAAGTACCAAAACATTACTCACCTGGAACACACTGAGTCATGATAGTGAAACTGATCCAGGTCCCCACCTGTTTTGGCCAAGGAAATTTAAAATATTTCTGGTGACAGCATTTGCATTTATCTCTCTATTGATCAAAATAACCTTGTCCTAGTATAGGTAAATAAAAAAACCAAGTCAGCCATATCAGTTTCTACCATTAATAACCTTTAGCCAAAAAGGTGAACAGTGCCTTATTATCACAAACAAAACTTTCATATTTGCTTCCATAGCTATTACAATGACAATTTTTTAAGCTTTAGAACAGTGTCCTTTCTGTTTCTCTGCCTAATTTGTATTCATCAGACCTCCATCAGTGTTAGGAATGGTCACTCCCTGTGGGCCAAGGCCCAATGCTGTTCTCATTAACATCTGTGATCTCCACTGAGTTTAAAAACTGATATTGTCCCCCTGTGCAAGAATGACTTAAACTGAGTTGCACTGACTTTATCTGCTTTTGAACTCAGTCAGGAGTTTAGGTCCTGATTAAGGAATATGAAATGATAAACTGATTCAAGCTTCTAAAGCAGTCACCACCTACACAAGTGACTGTGTAAGTTAAGAAAATGGGGAAGAAGAGTGGCTTATTTTCTCTATCACAGTATCTTCTGTTTGTCTGACCACTATCTTCCTGCCTGCTGTGGTATTTCTGGGCTCTTATAAATCCACCAAATAAGTCCACCCCTTATTGCAACCCAGTGGCAATCTCCCTATTCCTGGCTGCAGAATTTGCTCTGCTTTACCATGTATCTGTCTTGTCTAGCAGCCACAGGGAAGCACTGGCCCAGGGTCAGGGCTGTCTGTGTAAGGTTAGTCCCATCAGTACTGCCTCAGGGAAGGGGAAGAGGAGCAGACAAATTCCTGTCCACAATCTGATTTCATGGGGAAGGAGGGAAAATGTATTGAGCTGAATTGTTTCAGAGGTTTCTTCCATGTCTAACATTCCAAAAGAAACAAAAATATATTCAGCAAAACTAAAATCTGAACATCTGGTTTGAAAATACATACCTCATATGTATAGTTAGGGCAAGATACAAAGAAAAACAGCCATGTGAAAGGATTCTTTGTTGGATATGGGATCTTACGAGTTTTGGATCCTATAGATTAGAAAACAAATCACAAAATATTCACACTCCTAAATACATTGTTTCCTGTAAAGACAACCCAACTCTGTCTACTCCTCTGTCTCATGACTGTGAGAGGGACAAACAGGATGTGGGAAGACAGGATGTCCTCTGGACTCACTAGAAGGAATAGGATAACTGTGAAGAAACTTTCCCTTGCTCACCAAAACACAGCTTGTACCTTCACTGTGTCCTTTTGCACTGGCAGCATAACCAATGTAACTGCTCCCCCAGCACAACCCGGCCCAAAACAATAAAGATTACAGTAAGATAAGAAGTGCTGTTCAACAGTCTGATGTTGGATTCCTTGCACTGTCTGATTTCCCTTAGAATCCAATCTTTACAGTGCTGAGCAACTTGTGCTCCCAACAGCAGTGAGCTGATGGGTATCAACATCCCCCAGGACGAGCTCTTTCCTGAAGCTGAGTAACTGAAGAAGTAATGAATGGCTGCGCAAAAGGGAAAAATGATGATGCAGTTTTTACCATTTCTCCGGAGGTCACTGAGTGCAACATGAATGGAGAAATTTCCAGCTTCACACAGCTGCAAGAAAAAGTATGACAGAGTTAAAAATGTTCTTTCCTTCTATTTGTTTTTCTTCCTCTTGTTATTTCCTGGGGTCCTTTAAAAATTCAAGAAAACGAAAATAATCTATTATAGACATAATAAATATCCTTAACTAAGACTGCTGATAGAAGGATGACAAATCTTCATTCAAACATGAGTCCATATTATACTCTCTTATATATTTATGGTATTTTTCAGAATATCTGGACTCCATGTTTAAAGATCAAATTTACTACTTACATAATCCCCTTGAAAGCTAAGTAAACCACAGGGGATAGAAGTAAACTCGGGAGATACTTGCTTTATCTTTTGATCATTCTTATGTCTTTAAAAACATCCAAAAGTTATTTGCATAGTCTTGATTTCTCAAAAGTTGTTAAAATCCCAAGGAAGATACAGTTTGGTCTCTAAGTAAGTTTTCCTCTCTAGAGTATGTTTGATATGAATCATGAAATATAATTTACTCAGCTTCCTTCACTGGTTTTAAAGAATGCTTCCCCAATCAACTATGAAGAAAGTATATAGAAATGACCCATTTATATGATTATGGGCAGTCTCCAGTGTCTGCAATGCATTTCTGTTAAAGCAAATAACTAGTGCTCAGAGCTCCCGAGTCTTATTCCAAGCTCTGTGCTTTCAGTTATGGAGTCTCTCTATAAAATGTGAATAGATTATGACCTCACGGAATTTTCATACTGAGAAGCTGCTTTGAGATCCTGCAGTCACTGATGATTGGTTTGTCAAAGCAAGTGAACAGCTGATGTTCTAAACAAGTTACAGCTACATAGGAAAAATTTTTGTACAGAGGTACATCTTTATTTGCTACAGTAACATTACTTCTGCATGTATGAAATGTTCCTAGGAATTGTGAGAATGAACAGTGACTAAAGAATTTCAATTCATAAGGAATGCTGTAAAAAGGTTCTGAAGCTCAGCAAAATTAAACTATTATCTCTGGAAATTATCAGCAACATACTTTCTTAGCTGGCTAGTTCTCTGAGATTTATGGTCTGTTGTGATTCTTAACACTCAATAAACAGTTCGCAAAACAAACTCACTGGCTTTTAAACACAGTGGCACAAACTGGCAGTTCCAGCTTTCTTTTAAAGATTATGAGACATCATCCAAGCAGATAAATATCCTAGTCTTGGAATGGATACTGAATCAAAATATTCCTTTGTGTACAAAATCGTGTTAAAAACTGACAGATTTATCTGTTCTGCATGCAAGTGGTCAGCTTTAGTAATATGTCCCAAATGTTCAAGTTCTAAGTATCTGCTTATCCTACTCACTCCTCCACTTATATGACAGAAGAAATAAAGATATTTTCGCATTTTATAGAAAGAGCAAGAAACCTACCAGAAACATGATCACAGCAAAATTTATCTGTTTTTTCCCATAAGCTATTAAAAAAACCAAAAAAAACATGTGATTAGTACTAGTATACAAAATACATACATAAATACTGAAATTATGGAGGGTTGTTGTGCTACTTACAAGGAGGAGTGTAAAGAGGATGATTGATGTAATATGCAAGCCAAGCTGCAAATCCCCAGTAATATAAGCAGTTCTGGAAAACAGGCAATTTTTCTTTGTTTTAGTACAATCTTTTAGGTCAATATTCACTGCAAGGACTGTTGATAACAATGAATTGGGGTAATTGTTCAACTTGCCGATAATACAACAAGAAATGGCAGTAACTGTGTGGTAGGTAGGAGCAGGTAACACGAAATAAAAGGAAGGAAGTAGTGCTCATAGAGTTAAGATTTCCTCTAAAACAACTTTTTGGACCTGTTAAGTTTATAAACAGTTTTACAAAATATGATCATATGATTGGAAACAAATTTATCTTGTCTGACAAGCCATTGGGCAAAGTTGAAGTGCATACAGACTGTATGTTACAGAGAAACTTGTTTTGCTGACCCCTGAGACTGTAAGACCAGATTTGGGCACTGTCCTCTCTGCTTATTATTTTGCACTGCCCAATCTCCTGTCCTCTTCTCCTTCATCCCATCAGTTTTCTTTCTTTTCCGTGCTTTAACTTTTCCTGCCTGATGCTTTCCTCTGCAATTTCACTGCTATTTCTTTAATTTGTCCCTTTTGCTGCTGTCCTTGTGTTTCTGCGATGTAGTTTCCACTCTCTGATAACATAGCTGTCACTAATGGCTGCCTAATCTCGATTCCTGCCCAATCTCGATGCTTGTTTACAGGCTTCATCCATGAAAAAATCTACTTACAAGGACAATCTTTACCTCTTATTTGGTTTCCTTGGCCCTGCCTCCTGTGGGTTTTTTTCTGACACTCTTTGCTGCTTTGGTATCTTAGTGACAAGTTATTGTCTCCCTCCTTATACATGTGTGGGTGGGAGAGAGGTCCTTTCTCAGCCCCCTCCTCTTCTTGCTCTGTGCTCTAACCTCTAGGTGCCATTCTCTTGCAGACAGACTTTTACCCCTCATCAACAATTCATAAATTCACCTCTCATCAGTTGAGTCTTCTTTTACCAAACCTAGTACCTCAGTTTCTAATGTGTTAGGGTATGTTTGTTTGACCACAAATGAGCTCTTTGTCTTCTTTTCACCACTTCTTTTCTTTTCTTTGCCTTATCTTTCCTTGCATCCTATTATCAATTTTGAGTAAAAACCTGATCCTATTACTCTTCCGGTAAAGATCCTCTTACTCTTTCTGGTACTCTTTCTTTTTCTTGGCCTTCCAAATAGGTTCCTATACCTTAAAACATTTCTAGGTGTTTCTGCTTTCTCCTTCATAGCTTCCTTTCCTGGTCATGCAGGCAAAAATCCCATCCAAGGCTGCATTTTTTACTGTCCTGACTGGTTTAACTTTTTTTTTTTTTTGCTTTGAATTTTGCAGTCTTTTCCCCCTGTATATACCAGAACTGCATTTCTAGCAATAATACCGTGGAAAAGTGATTGCCTCAGCGTCTCCAACTTGCAGTAGCTGACTGCAGTGTCTGATGGTGCATTTTTCTGAAAATGCTGGTGCCCACTCATCTACCACAAACCGTTGTATCCAACATTCAGTTGCATTCCCACTTTCTTTTCAGAGTTAATTGAACCACTGAAGTTCCCAGAGACCTCAGACAAAATGGACACCCTTTCGGGTATGCTGTAATACAAGCACATAGTATGTCCTTGCTCTGAAATTATATAAGAGATAACTGATGAGAGAGAGCAAATTATTAACCAGTAATTACAAATCAAGGGGGACGGATGAGCAGAAAAGTTAAATAACTCCCCGCGATGACTTCATTTTCCCCCAAGAAATGCAGCAGAACCCAAAGAGTGATTCTGGTGAGGAACAATATAGGCAGTGTCCTATCCATAAACTATGCTTCTTCCCTAACACTAGCTTCTTCAACCAGCACTTACAATTTACTAACTGCTGTACAAACTTGGGTGGAAACAGTTCCTCATAATCTTGGAATGGCGTCTTCAGTAAAACCTTTTCCTATCTTCAGGGCTTGGCACAGGCTGGAACATATGGCAATGGATTTCAGTAAAGTAAAATTAAATAAATTAATTATCATGGCTCAGTCCCCAACAGCACATGTTGTAATTAAACCTAACAAGTGCTATTCAGCCAAAGAACATGATTTACTGCAAGAGTATTCCTCAGTTATAAGAAAAGGAGCTATAAGATGAGTGGGGTCTACCACTGCTAAGGACCTTAGCAGTAACACCATAAATTTTCCGCTGCCGCTTGAATCCTTATTGCTCATACAAATGCCTTCAGTGAGGTTCAGATAGGAACATGCAAATTTCCTAAACTCACTTGAAAGAAAGAAAGGAATTGTTTCTGGGAATCTTGAATAATAATGCTTTACAACAATCTCTTATAATGTTGTGGGTTAAGTTCAGATATTGCAGGGATCCCATAAATAAATTATTCCTAAATTCCCAAACTTACGGTTAGGATTTTTGTCTTCTCTACTGCAATTGACAATATCTATTTCTTCACATCTTGCCTATGTTTATTCATGACCAGCACCTACCCTTCTGTTTGTCTTGTTATGTTGCCTTCTGGTTTAAATGGTATTTATTTACATCTAACGTTTTCTTTCCTCCAGATGTTTTTCCTCCAGATGTTTTTCCACAAAGTGATAATATTCCTTCTTTTTACTCACAAAAATATTCATGGGTAAAGAAAGACAATGTAAAACCAATCATGAGACTAATCTTTGAGGAATTCTACTGGTACTTCCCTATTGTTAAAGGTCTGACAGATCCTTTTCTGGCACAACCATAATTATCTTCCTTTCAACTAGTTCCTTTATCAACATGTAATTTTTGTATTAATCCCTATTATTCACCCTAAGGGAGTTGTTTACTATGTTCAGATAAATCAGGTATTCTACCTTTCCAATGCCTAGAAAAATCACATATCTTAGAAAAAAATCTACTATGTTAGTACGCACTGCTTTTGGTGAAGCATGACATGCTTTTGGTGAAGACACTGCATTGTAGGGCATAATTTATTCTTATTTCCATGTGAGAAAAAAGAGTGAAAATCACATCTTTCATCAATTCCAGTCTCAGACTTCTGCTTGTTGACACTGAAGTGTCTTCTGTACAGGTAGCATTCCACTGCAGTTGGGAAATAAGCTATCTATGTCTGCTGTGTATGTGATCAAATACTGAAAGTAAGAAGCTTTGTCTACCACTTGTATGTGATGGAAAAAAGGGAAAAGGATGTGATTTTTTTCACAGTGACACAATTCTGGAGTAACACCACCAAGGTAAATGAAGTTACAAAAGCAAATCAAACCCAAGCATTGCTAAGCAGGTAGAATAAGAACTGTGAGCAACTTCACAGATTAAATCAAGTGCCACCAGCCTGAGAGGATGGAAAAGAGGAAGTGATCAGAATGACTGGTACAAATGCCAATTTTAGCAACAACAGTTTCTTTGGTCTGACAGGAACAAGTAGTTGTCAGAGATGGCAGTGAGAAAAAGAATTATCACGCTGGTTTTTTTTCAAGGTAAAGTTGCTCATTTATCTGCTCCTTAGCATGCATTAGCCACTGTTGTGTCAAGAAGAGATCTGCAAGAACTGTTGTGTCAAGAATGAGATCTGTGAACCTTTTAACAGCTCTTGCTGCAGGAAGCCCAATAAATTTCTAGGGAGGAGTCTTTTGGAGGGCCACTGCTCCACTCCAGACCCTCCTTCCATTTTGAAAGCATGAAACAGCAGGACCAGAGCCACTGGACAGCTGTAAGGAGTTAGCCACAAGGCAGAGCTTCAGCTGCTACAGGTATCACTGCCATAGTGCAAATAACAAGGGACTGTCTAGATCCCAAATGCTAAAATTCCCAAATGATTTTCCAGTTGATAATCTCTTGTCTTCCTTAGTATAAGGTGTACTTTTGACTACTAGTGTGTACTCTGTTGCAAACATTTGTAAAATAACTACAGCCTATGCATAACCATGCAGTCACTGTACTACTTCTCAGACATCTAGGAAACAGGGTCTGCATCCCAACAGCTGCCACAGCAGCACTGGGGACATTAGGGAATGCTCCTGTGGAGAAGAAAATGCTGAACAACAAAGCTGCTTTGCGCAGGATCAGAGGTAAATTAACAGTTCCTTAATAACACAGAATTTTAGGGGCAAAGTAGATATAAAATGACTGTTACCAAAAATGCATTTTCTTTTTTTTTTTAAAGCAGCTCTCCCAACATTATGGCTGCCTGTGCTACCTTTAAAGTTAACTTGTTACTAAAACCTTCACACCCAAGGAGCTAGGTGAGTGAAAAGAAAGGGTATGCTGAAGGTTTAAAATTCTAAAAAGTAATAAGACTACTATAATATTAGTAACAGTGTGACAGCATGTGGGTTATACAATAGTGACATTAAGAAGTCTCCTGAAAGAATTGAAGATTTATGGGTGAGATTTGCTGTGCATTGCTACAAAAGCCACACAAAAAAGTCTGTGGTGCAGAGGCAGAGCATAGGCTGGCTAGGCTGGGTTTGTAAGGGCAGCTATGGATAGATTCTGACACAATTTACCTTCACAATATTCCTCAGTGGCATAGTCCCACGGGAGAACCGATGAACAAATACTGTTTCAATCAACCTTTTGATGTAGTGGAAAGAGTGGCAGATACATGCCAAGCTAGAAACAGCAAGACAAAAGCATTTAAGAGTGCTTAAAAAAACAGGTATGGCAACACATTTGGAATAAGACTACAAGAAATAACTGCTCAAGCCTGCAAACGGACTTACTTAACTACTGGGTGCGGACTTGATGTAAACCTCTCATCCAGTCCATAGACAAAAGTCATGCGGAAATAAAACAGAAAATAGATGAACAATGGACCTGTATATTCTATCAAAAATACCTGCAAAAAGAGAGAAAATAATTAGACAGCTGAATTAGGTGATGGTTTTGCTTTGGTTTCTTTGTGATAACTAATGCAGTGGGATAAACACCTTCACAGATCCAGGGTGGCACTAAGAGAGGTAGGGAGGGAGTAGGTTTGGGCTTGGGCAATGAAACTCTAGACATGCACGTAAATATTTTGCAATGATTTGCCTCAGTTGCATTCAAACAGCCATTGCCAGTGCAGCAGACACAGAAAGGGTATGAAAAGATAATAATGGCAGCCCAGAGATCATGACAAATATGCATGCATGTTACATTTATGCAGCTCTCACCCTTCTCTTGCACGCAAAAACTGTTGCTTTATTTTGGTTTAAAGTGAAATTTGGTGAAGAATTTGTCTTGAGAAATAGGAGCTCTGCTTCTACTGAATGAATTTTGTTTAAACTGGAAACACAGCTTGTAAGTGTTCACAGTGACCCCCATCTGCGTAAACAGTTAGCACAGCAGTTGTCCTGGGAAACAACAAATTCATTCTATGTTCAAACAAGCTCTAATCTGAATATGAGGAGGAAAATAAAAATAAAAAGAAAAAAAAAGAGAGGAAACCAATGAAGCTATTCTCTAACTTGATTTTATTTCAGATAGGTGTGTATTTCTTGGGAACATCACTTTAAATTGAACTTTGGACCAAATATTAACAGCTGAATTTCCCACACTTCTGTAAGTGAGGAAGGTAGGCCAATACCTCACTTATTATAGAGAAAGATGGGAAATTGATTGTACTTCTGTCACAAAAAACAAACAAAGAAAGAAAAAAACCTCATCAACAAAACAAAGCAAACAAAAAAAGAAACCCAAACAATCCCTGTTCTGTAATGCATTTAGAGTTATTTTGTCACTCAGAAAAGTTGGGTTATTGATTTCTGTTACAATCAGCATTTTCTCTGGCGAAGATCAGGTTTTCTTGTAGATGAGAAGTTCATCTTTTTGATTTGATAATACTGAAGTATTTCTTGGCTTATATTTGAGTGAAGTAGCTTGAAGGGCACGGAGAGCAGAATGTAAAAGATAGATTATGAAATGAGAGAACCCTGGTGTTACTCTGCACTGTGATATTTTGGTATATATTAATGCACGTGTGTCTTGAAGTCTACACTGCCATTAGAAGTTTTTGCCTGTCTTCCTGGTTTTTTGGATTGTGTAATAGCTGCTTGATTTATCAGCATTGCATCCAAAGTAACGGTGTGAAGACTCAGTCTTGCAGAACATTTGACTTCTTTTATTTTACCTCCTATTAATGTTGTCTTTGCTATTTATAATCAACACAAGATTTTATTAATGTTTCATAGCTAATAAATGGTAAATATGCCTTTAAATTACAAGGCACTTTTCCCTTGATCTTGCACTGTTTATTGGAACTAGTGTAATATTGTGCAGCACGGACCTTCTGGAGAGCTGGAAGGGTCATTGGTCACCTCACTGCAGAAACAGCAGTGCTGTGTTGCTTGCCAAGTGAGTTGTGATAAAATTTGCATTTGAGCTAAGACAGTAAATATGCAAGGTCTTTGTGGACGGCTGCTAATATTGCAGGAATTATCAGCTGTCATTAGCCTGTCACTGGCATCCTGGGACACAGTCACATGCAGACAGCAACTAATCTTACTTTTATGCATTTTCTTTCTGAAGTCGCTTCAAGTACTGACATGTGAAGTTGCTCCCATGCCTCTTTGCAGGACAAACTCATAGGAGTATAATCCTATATATACAGGAGTTACACAAGTCCTGTGAAGCAGATTGCCAAACACATTTACACACCTAATTCCTAATGATTTTGCAGTAGACATCCGTTTGACAACCTGCCTCTTAGTTCTGTAGAGCCAACCTGCCCTGCAGCAGATTTTCCACTGCTGCTCTCCCAGGGAACAAAACAGGCATTCAAACTGTTACTGCTTTCCCTGATCAAATGAACTGAAGCAATGAGGATCCATTGCCTGCATCCACTATCAGAGCAGACATCATGCAGAAATATTGGAGAGAGACAGGAAGTGATGTAAGGATTAACTATGGAAAACTAGCCATTAAAATGGCTCAGACTTGAAGCAGAGCTCACCGTAGTCCATCCTATCTGTGGCCCTAAATCTTTAAAGTATAAGGTAGCAGTTGTGCCAACAGGGAGGTGCTGCAGGATTTCTTCATCCCTCAGGGATTTTCCTTCTGAGAAGGAAAGAAGTAATTACATCTTAGTGAAATTCAAGTCAATTTTGGTGGCATACTAGCTTTATATGGTGCTTTAACCAATCTATGAGACTCCTTAATGTGATGTGTGTTTATTGGAATCTCAATAAACAGACTAAGAATATTTATGCTTAATTTTTATTTATCCCGGTTATCACATGTAAGCTTGAATCCCCTATTCACACCAAAACAGTTAAGCAAATTCTCAATCCTATGTGCCTGGCTAGTCTAGTAAACATGCTTCATCACTGCTAACAGCAGAATTTCCTGATGGGTCACTGCCCTTTATCATAGTTCACTGACCTCCTAGTCAGCTGCACCTCTATCTCTCTCCTCTCTCCTCCACTCTTATTGCTCATCATCTGACAAACAGAAGATAGGATAAGCTGTGATCGGAAAACTCTCCTATAGAAATTTTCATTGCCTTTCTTTTCCCAAACAACCAGCTAGGAGTGGATTCCACAGAACTTGAGATTTTAATGCCCAGGTTTGGGGGAATCTCCAGAAGGCCAGCATTTTCTCATGGCAAGTCTCACTATGTAACTTCATACAGGAATCTGACAAGGGAGACCTTCATAGAAGGAAATAAGATGCATCTGTTTTCTGTGGATAGATTTTACACAATAAGCAAATCTTCAGCATCATAGTTTTAAGGGACTGTTTACATAAAATTATACTTAATGAAAGCAAAGGAAGAAAGTGCTATATTTTAGGTAGAATGAATTAACAGATTTTGGCAATTAGACTTCCTTCTGTGCACTCAGGCCATATACAAAGAGGCTTCTAGTAGCAATACCTACAACTGTATTAATGAAGTCAACCAGCTGTCATCAGCTTTGTCAGCAATTGCTACATCCACAGCAATGTGTTCTGCATTAGCTTCCCTCAAAAGAACTGGTAATGCCTGCCTGAGAGCAGAGGATTATATGAATTGATAGCTCAAACTCACAGCCCTTTTTGGTACTCCCGGCTGAGCATCATCGTGGAGATCATTTCACTGCAGCTAAGGGAAGTTAATACCTAGATCCTGTGCTGCCTGTCCTGAAAGCAACAGTGCTCAATAGTTAGAAAGTGCATTGGAACAATGTGCAAACTCCTGAGTTAATTACCAAACACCAGGGTGGAAATGTGTTTCCTTTCAGAGAACTTTATTTGTTCTGGATTCTCTTCAGCCTTCATAGTGCTAATTAACATAGCTGGAAACTGATTCTTAAGTGCTAATACCCTTAAACACACCTTTCATGCCAGGGCCCTGCTCGGAGTTTAGTTACTCCAGATCTCACAAGTACTTACTTGGATCAAGTTTTATTGACTGCCTTGCTGGATACCACCGAGGATCTGAAACACCATACAGAATTGTGTGATATACAGTGTTTGGTTTAGGTCTTCCACTACTATAATGAATGCAATACAACAAAATGAGCTTTAGTTAAAGGTTTTTATGAATATTTATTCAACACTAATATAGGTGATAATTTATGCAGCAGAAAAAAATACAAGTATTATCAGGATAGGATACAATAATTTAACTGAAATCTCACTATGATCACATTTATATCCAGGTGATCAGCACTATGTGTGTGTATATCACATGTTTCAAATTATGTCATTTTTTCCTATTTATGTACTGGATATTCTGATGTGATGCGAGCTGCTGCGGAAGTTATACTCACATAATTTATGGAACATCAGTCTGATTTCTCTAATTGTAGCATTTGGTTCCACCTAGGCAACAAAAATATTGTATTTATAAGATGCATATTTTGGATGACAGCTACTAGGTGTAAGACTATGAAGTCAAATAGAAATGTGACTTAGACAGTGTAACAATTTTTTACACATGTCTAGCCTTGGTATGAAGGATTCAAAGCACAGACAGGAAAAAGGCAGAACAATTTTGGACACCTGTTTCAGAGGCAGCTTCTCTAGCAGTGATGAAGACTTACTACTAGAGCAGTGACAATTTGATGGCTTCTGAGTAACACACAACTGGCACCCTCTTAGTAAAGCAACCAAAGTTGTCCTTTTTGCCCAAAAGCTCCTTCTGGAAAAGCATTGAAGTACACTGTAGTCAGTATGAAGTTTGCATAACCGTTGCAAGTGGCTAAGGAGAGGCTACAGGAGATGAAATATGCTTCATAAACACTAAATTTAGTTAAGAAAAGTTAGTAATTCCTAAAAAAAGACACCTAGCCTTTTAAGCAGATTTTTGTTTTACCTTATCTAGGAAGCATAGCTGTTTCTTTGTCTCCCAATCAAGGATTTCCACCTGAGAGGACACAAAATAGTAATTAATAATTATTGGCTAAATAATGTGTAAACTCTTAGTTGATTCCCAAATTAATAATCATTGCTCAGAGTGAGATACCATTTTTCTCTGATCTGTGTATTGTGTTAAAAACCTTCCTGATGTTCTCAAGAGACAGCTTTACTCACAGCCAGGTTCCAAAAGCACTCAACTTGGAAAAAAGAATTGCCAAATGAATTGTCTTCCTGGATATATTCAGTAGCAGAAGTAGCTAAGTTTTTGATGGAAAAAGTGATCTGGTGTATTTTATTATGCTAAAGGAAGAGGAACAAGTAAGAAGTAGAGAAGTTTCCCAGCAATCACTAAAGAACAGTACTTCGATGATTCATAAAATTAAAAAGACAGTTTGAGAAAAAAAGGTAAATGTATATATATATAAAAATATATATGCATGTAACCAAATATTCTGAGTACATACAGCTAAAAGATTAATGTGTATTGTTCCCTGAATATTTTAAGTGTAAGGAGAGTAGAAAATACTGGTGGACATAATAAACAAATGCAGCTAAATATCTGGGCTTCACAAACCCTCAAGCATTTGTTATAGGAACACTTAGTGTTACTCTTGCTTCTTAGATCACCTGTTTTATTAAGTACATACCAGCATTTTATACTCCAAGCAGTGGTTTAGTTACAGCTTTGAAAAGGAAAGAGCAGTTTATTTCCATGACCTAACAGCACTTTGGCAAAATGTTATGATTTTGATCAATAGCCAAGCAGAAAAGTCCCCAGACATTTCAAAGCCCAGTTGTAGCAGCCTCCCTAAACCTCATTGCAGTTGTTGGGGGTTTTTCTATAAACATCTAGCATTAATTATGTTTGGTATTAACTGGCCAAGAGAATAGATTAACATTAGACTTTAAATATGATTCCTCACTAAAAATAGGAGTCACAGTCCAGTATCTTTCTCAGAGGGTTGCTTTGAAGAGATCACTTGGTTAGAGTATCTTATTTCCTTGTTTCACTTGTCCCAAAGGCTTCTTTTTCTATTGGCACAGCAATGGGGCACTTCAGCTCCAGCCACACCTATCAAATCTGACCTCCACAAGGGATACTAATGCCATGATATTTTCTACCTGTGCATTGTAAGCTCTAACTGGGACATCGAGGGAGGTAAGCACTCCTTTGTGATATATAACATGTGATGGATTGTTAGGATATGTTTTCCCTCGATTTTTTGTATTTGAAATAACACAAGTCTCAAATTTTCATGTCTGTTTGTGTGAAGTCTCCATAGGAAAGCAAATGGATTCCTTTTACAGAAGATTATTCTTGAAATACACCATTCTGACACTTGCAGTCCACAGAACAAGCACAGGGCAGGGAATGGGCTGTACACCATTTCTTGTCTCTTCTGACGCCGAGTTGCTACAAGGACTATTGAAACCTTTGGTGTATCTCAAAGCTCTTTTCTCAATGAACACCACTGGGCTGCCCTACAGACTGCAGCAGTGCCTACACTTTTAGCGGTGTCCTTCCCATTCCATACCCAATCCAAATATATATGTATTTTTTAATCAGAATCCCCAAGGGGCAGTTTTAATCTATGGCCTTCAGTGGCTGTATTAGAGAGATCTTCTCCAGGTCAGTTACAGACTGGTTTAAATATCTTTCTGCCATCAAGGTATTTTAGTTGGGTTATTCTTATTTTGCACAAGGCCAGACTGAAAATTACAGAGTTTTTCTTTTGCTCTGTGGTTTTCATGGGGGTGGCTACACAGAAATTTCTGTGAACCTTTGGAATCAGTGTAGAAAACAAACAAATAAATCATCCAAGGTGTTATTTACTGTTGTTTGGCTCTGTTCCAGCAGGATTCTTTCAAATGACAAACTGTCATACTTGCCTATACTGGTCCATTTCTGCAAATACCTAAAGGAAGCCTATAGAGATGATGGATCCAGACTTTTCTTGGAGGTGCACAGAGATAATGGTGAGAGAGAATGTGTCCAGATGCAATATGGGAAAATCCAGATACATGGAATTTTTTTCACAATGAGCTAGGCCAAATATTAGAAATTGCATAGAGAGGATGTGGAATCTCCACCCTTGGAGACATTTAAAACAGGATAGGACAAGACCCATTTCTATTTGATCTGGCTGTGTCTGTTTTGAGAAGCAGTTGGACTGCATGACTTCCAGAAGGCTCCTGCAATCTAAATTGCTCATTGTTTCTTTTTCTTTTCCCCCACTTCCAACATTTCATTTGCTTTCAATTACTTTCAAGATCTAAGCAAATATCAAACATTCTTTCCCTTTTCAGAAAGATGATGCTGGAACACAGCTTTAGATGCCACTCCAGTCCATAGCAAATTATGCAACAACAGAGGGAAAGCAAGGTGACTGTTTCCTCTAATTATCACACTTCTTAGATTTATTAGAACATCCTCCAGTGTAACTGTTCCCTGCACAAGGAACAGAAAAGCCTGATTCAAAGCAAGGAATGGTGTCTTTCCTGAACATCCCAGCCAACCCATGAAGCACCATAGCACTGAACACAGTGTTTCCAGCCTTGAGGCGCAGCACCAAGTCAGTTAATGCATTGGTTGGCAACAGTTTTCAGATACCCGGCAATCTGTTCTTGGAACGCTTACTGATGGGCGTCATCTCTTTTAAACATAAATTGTTTGGCTCAGAGATCTTTAATTTCATTGTGTTTTCAAAGCATTTAGCACAATAGGACACCAACTGTTGGCCTGCATTAGTGCAGTAAGACTTACTTGGTCCACTTATTTGGTGAATTTTTAAAGACTTTATAAACTATGGCTTCTCTGAGATTACTTTGTGCAGACTTAATCAATAGACAGATTTGTGCAAGATGTTAAAAACTCTTTTATAAGTGACTACAAATATATCTTTGAAGCTTAGAAGACAAATTTGTTCTATTGCATAAGGATTAAAGAGTGATAGTGTCATTAATGAAAGAAAAAAATCTTGACTATTAATGGCTGAGGGCAAAGAATAAGCAATATACAATATAAGCAGAGAAAAGTACATTCAGCTGTTAAATTTTTATTCAGAAAATAAAAAGGTAAAATAAAAGAGGGGAAAGTACTCATAAGGGAAAAACAGCTGAGGAAAGTGTTTAAAAAGAGTTTTTAAGATGCCGTGTCTCTCTAATAGGATTACAAAAATATGGTCAATTGAATTCCTGCAGTTTAAAGCTATATTAAGTGCTAAAGGATCAAGAGATCTTCAAAAATGATGTGATAACTATTATGGAAATACTGACACATTTATCATGTCTGTGCATCTTAGAACTTTAATTTGAAAACATTTGTAATCAGCAGATTGAGTAAACTTGAGTGAGACTTTATAAGCCCTGACATAAGCATATATTGTATTGATTTCTTTTGAAATTACTCAGTTAAAAAAAAATAATTTATTTCACAGTATAGGAACCAACCGGTCTGAGAAAGAGTAATGTAGAATGAATTCTCCCTGAATGGTTAGAATGCTTACATAAATCAGTTTCTTTAAATTTAACCCTAAATAAAACAATCCAGTGGTTGCCACAGTCCTAACTGAATCTTTCTAAACATTTTTCCTATGGAATTATTCATTTTCTCTATCTCCTTTGTCTTTTCTGGTAGACTATGTTGCTCCTGAAGGAAGTAAGCATGCCTTAGTGTGATCTCACACTAGGATATATCAAGAATAGCTTTTTTGAAGTCAAGAGTAAAGCCAAAGGGAAATTTCTCTAAGTGTACTTACACTGAAAATTATGTTTGTGCTGCTTCTGCTGCTGTTGCAATTTACTGTGTCTGAAGCTTCTCTTGCACAGAAAGGTACAAACTGTTGTGGAGGATGAGTCTAAGGATCCACCTAGAATTGGATCTTTCTGAAACAGCCAGCAGCAGGTGACTCAGGAAAAGTAATAAAACAGGGGAAGAATGTAGTGACTGAGGGAAAGGGAAGAGACAGACACAGAGATTTTGATTGTCCTGCACCAGAAGTGCTGCCTATGTGTTTAATAACTTTTCATGGATTTTTTTTCCTCAACTACTTTATCCATTTGCCTTTTAAACCTGTGTGAACAGTCCTGAGGCAGGGAGTCTTACACCTTAGCCACATGCTGTGTGAGGAATTACCGAACCAGAACCAAGGCAAATGTTCAACCACAAAGGAAAATTTCATCATCTTACCTGTGGAGTGCTGAACCTTATTCTGTAAGTAGTCCAGCTAAGCATATTTCATGAGATGAATCTTATTGCATTATTTCACAGTGTTTAAAGAGATACACTGATGCTCATACTCAAAAGGTTTTCTAAAATTAATTTTCACTTTTGTAGAATTTAGATGTCTAACATTTACAGATTCACAAGATATACACTAGGTACTTACTTCTCAGCTTCCTAAGTTCTGCTCTTATGCAAGTCTGTGAGTGCCAGTGTTTGACCTGTGCTGAAACTCATACTGCATTTTTATTTCTTCCACCTGTTTCAGATTTGTTACTTAGACATGCTCTCATCTAAATCCCTGAGGACATTGATCCAGTAAGCATCTTTATCCCAAGGTCAGCACAATGCACAGCATTTAGATTATTTCTGAATTAAACTAAACTGTCAGCAAAGGAGATGCTCTAGTTCTTCATGCTTTACATGTAATAGTTAGACACACTGCCAGGAAGTGGGAAAATTGCTTTAGCATGTCTTTTGCCATTCCCCACATCTCCCAGACAGACCAAAAAGTACAGGCAGGAGAGGAGAGGAGTGAATTTCAGTGAAAAGGGCAGTCTCCTACCAAAGAGAAATCCTGAATTTCAGTCTCTCTGAGCTCTTTTAATCACTGCTCCCTTCCAGTGTATTTCTGTTCAGTGTTTCAGTAAAGAGATAAGAGTTGAAATAAACTTGGATATCCTGACCAAATTGTCATATCTGATCTTGGAGCTGGGTGCCTAACCCAAAGACATGGCAAAACACAAGTTGCTTTTTGAGCCTGGACCTAAGGATAATAACAGGTGAGAGTTACAAATGCTCTTCCTTCAGAAAGACAAATCCATTTATATAAATGACGTGGATAAAATGAGTCAGCATAAGAACAGTCAAGAAATTCTGGCTCTTGAAAGTCTATGAAAACTTTCCAGCTTTTACTAGTAGGACATCTTTCAGGAGGATACACAAGACGAAAAAGAACCTGCACCAGTTCATACTGACTCTGAGCATTTACTTACACTGGCTAACACAGAGCTGCGTGTTGCGAATTTCCCAGGCATACTGAAAAGTCACATCATTCACTGAGTATCACTGTCACTATGAAGCACATTGGAGTGCCTCCATCGGAGATCCTGAGCCAGCTTTGACTCAACACTAAGCAGACATCCAGGGTTTTCAACACCACTGCAAAGTCTTTTCCTTGTGCAAGAGAATATTCACTGCCTTGAGGCTTTAGTTTACGGTGATTATTTTCTACAACAACAATATTCAGGTAGAAGAGTTACACTAATGCTTTGTGAAATCACAATCATATGTTTGTATCAGTACTGTGATTTGTATTATCAAACTTCAGTATTTCTAGTTTCATTGCTACTCTTTGTGCATAATTTGGTGTAGAGATGTCAAAATGTGTATCCAGTGTAAGCTTTTGATATGGAATTGAAGAAACTGAAGAAAGATTTTTTGCTTTGTTTTTTTTTAGCAGCATCAGGGATGGGTCTGCTATGTTTTGATAGAGCAGGAAGACTGGAAACCCTGGAAATTTTAGAGACCTTATACAGACAGGTAAACTCACAGAACTTGGTTTTTTTTTTTTAATATACTTCAAAGAAACCCATTTTTTTTTCTAGTATAAGACTCCTAATTTCAAAAGTAGCCTTCAAATTCTGAGTAGCTCCAGGTACTTCCTGCCAATTAATGTTTTACTATCATCTTCTCCTATACAAAATTAAGCTTCTCTCTCAAGCTTCATAGAGAAAAAAGACAAAATGGCTGTCTTTTAAGTGAAGCAGCACAACTGAGTGTTGAAGTGTAGGTAAGTGTGTGGAAAAGTGATGAGAGAAGAGAAAGTGATAACGTTTTGCCCTATGGTCTCATTTCTTTCTGTGACAATAATCTTTAGTGTTACTTGTGAAAACAAAGAAGATGTCTTCCAACAGCAAGGCAATTTTCAGTTGTCCCTTTAAATGACTGTTCAAATATCTTATGTGGCCTTGTTTTTCTGGTAATTCTTGGAGGATTCAGAATCTTGAAATGTTCTGCAGTCCTGCTTTCGGCATTGCTCTTACTTGAGGAGGCTTTAGACAGCATAGCTCGGAGAGGGAGAAGCCTTTGTAACAGGAGCTGTGACATCTCAGCCATGCCAGCCACACAGCAGTTACCACCCCCCTTACATTCACAGGGTTTCTATCGTAGACAGAAGAGGGAGGGAACTTTAAATGCCAACAAGCGGGGGCAGTACATTATTGCTTTTAGACTGTACTGCATGTGTCAGTTCAATCTATCATCAGGGAGTGAAGATTCCAAAACATTTTTGGGTATCACTGCTCACAAAAGGCACTTACCATTCAAACCAGTTAAGGAAGCAAAAGTACAACTGTGGCTCTTGTGACACTAATTTGCTACAGTATGAATATATTTGTTCAAGGATCTTTCCTCTAGGAAGTCAGAACACCATACTACTTTCTTTATATGAAATGCTTTTGCAGACCTAAACCTGTCATTAGCCTAACTTCAGAGCTGTAGTAGAGACATTTATATCTGAGCATGTCACCCAGGCACCCCTTGTATAGAAAGGAGGAAAATATGCACTGTTAGGATAAACAGTATCACAAGCTCTGAAACGTGTCAAATATGTCAGAAGAGTTGTTCTCTATGCAACTTAGAGAAATGAGGACTCCTAAAGAACATTAATCTAGATACAAGTCTCTATCTTCGATACATCTCTGAGTCTTTGGAGCTGAATCTCCTCAAATTATCAGGTGCAGTATTTTCAAGTATACTCATATTTATTTATAGTTGTCCTTGAGAAGCTTCTTCTGAGCTATTAGAGATTTAAAAAAAATGAGGTGAAAGTAGAAACATACCTATACCTGAAGTAAACAAGACAGTTTGATGATTGTGAAGTGCTTTGTGATTCTTATCAGGAAGCACCACAGAAGAACAGTAAAGGGTAAATTGTTTATAAACATACAGGGGAAAGTACAGATGTATACAATTCCTCAAACAGGGGATGATAAAGTTTCTAACAACGGTAGAGATTCTTCCCGCCCTCCCCAGGAACTCTTGAGAGAAGTGGGATACTCACCTTCTCTCTTTTGATACCTCAGCTTTGAATGTGTGGTGGGGAAATGCAGTTCAGAATTCAAAGTCAATGAATTTACAACAGAAGGCAAATTGGGGAGAACAGTGCAGCAAGCGATAGGCAACAGCACTGCTCAGTGCTACTTAGGCAGTCTTTGTCCACATGCTACCCCTGAGACAGCTCACACACACTGGACGAGCTGGGCAAATCTGTTTCCACCCATTATCTGCTGTAAAACGAAAAGGACTAAGACATTGAAGGCTGACATGTAAATTCATGAATCATACTGAGTTTGGATTAGTGCTGCTTAAACACAGGATCTTGATTTAGGCCTCCAAAGACCTGCAACTCCTGCTATTGTTCTGCCTAGTGAGATTGAGCAGGTCATTCAGCTTTCATGTGTTTCCCCATCTGCAAAATCAGGTAACAATACTGATGTCCATGCTTTTGAGGTCTTCTAGTAACTAGTGCTATTCAGGAGTTCAAATACGGCTGAGACAGAAGAGCAAACCTGAAGTGACCGAAGGCATTCAGGAGGGTTATACACACATGCTTGCTCCTGCATTAGGATCTCACAATCGTTTGAGTTTCACCTCACTGGTAGAAATCCACAAAGCAGTGAAAAGCTTGGTTGTTTTTCCTAAAAAAACCTGGGAAGTCAACAATGCTGAGGAAAAGGCATGGTGCAGATGCCTACCTCACACCCACAATAACTATGGGCAGTTTATTTCACTGAATTGTGATGTCCAGATCATTATAGCTTTGAAAGTAAAATCTGAACTTCATCTTAAGTTACTAAAGGAGCAGACACTTTTCAGATGGCTTTGGATTCTGTTTGGGTTGTAACAACTGCTTTGTAATTTGCACGGGGGGGAGAAATTATGTTCCTCCCCCTGTGCATTTTTTTTTAGGTAAGTCATGATTGAGAAACTGAAGAATAAGCTTGCAAAAACACATTCAGGATTGCTGTTATTTAGCTTGTACAGACCTGTTTTCGTAATACAAGCTGCTCTTAAGGTTTTTTTGTATTAGCCACCCTAACTAATTCTAGCAAAGAGTCGGTATGGCTGTTTATGTAAGTGGATGAGATGTTACCCTTGACGCTCCCCAGGTGCGCGTTACTGTGCGCTTTGTGTAAGCACACGGAGCCCGACTGTTTTTCGTTCCCCACGCGAGATCGAGCGCTCCGTGCTAGCAGAGGCCCCCCTCCCCTAGCCGCCGGACGGTGGACACCGCGCCGGGAGCCGTCCTCTCGGCCAGGGCACCAACTCCCCCGCCGGGTCCCTGTCGCCGAGCCGAGCCGAGCCGAGGCGGCCCAGGGCGCTGCCGCCCGCGGCCACGCCTGCACCGGGCCGGAAGGCTGCGCGGGACGACGCCCGGCGAGGTGCACGGCGGCTGGTGAAGGGGTCTTCCGAGAAGTTGGGGACAGAAGGTGCCGAGAACATTCCTCCCTCTCGCTCTCTCCGTACGGCTGGGACGCGCTGCCAGACCCAGCGCAGGCTGCCCGCGGTGCTGCCCTAGGCAGGATCCGCGAGAAGCCCAGAGCCATTGATCCGGCGCCTCCGCGGACCGCCGAGAGCCCGCTGGGAAGCCCGGGGATTCCCCCCGCCCCGCTCTCCGGGAACATGTCCGAGGAACACCGGGGACGCGCGGATGAGGAACGGCGAGGGGAACGTGCCCGGGAAAGGAGAGGACGGAGCGGGCGGCAGTCTCTTTTTCCCCCTCGCCCCAAGGAAGTCCCCGGAGAGCAGCATGCACCCCCGGGCCCCTCTGTTCGGCTCCGGCGGCGGTCACTTCCCTTGGCAGACCCGGGAGCGGATGGCTCCGGCTAACCGGTGCTTCAATGCAGATGGAGGGGGAAGAGACAGGAGCCCGCCGGAATCCCGGGCAGCCCCGTCCGCCGGCGGCAGGATGCTGCGGGACCCGGCCCGGTCTCGCCTCTCCTTGTCCGCCCCCCCGTCCCCGGCGCCGCCCGCACCCACCTCGAAGAATCCAGCTCTGCCGCCCATTCTGCGGG
>VZRL01006024.1:108967-121821 GCA_013397895.1 Origma solitaria
CCCGCCCCGCCGCCCATTGTCCCCGCGCCGCCCCGAGCACCGGTGCCGGTGCTGAGTCACGGCCGGCTCGGCGCTGCCCGGGGCCGCAGGTGTCGCGAAGAGTCCGCCGACCACCGCCGCAGCACCGCCATGGGGACGGAGGGCGCCCGCGCCCTGCTGGAGCGCGCCGGCAGGCTCACGCTGCAGACCGGCAACCTGCTCAACTGGGGCTGCCTGCGCAAGAAGTGCCCGGCCACCCCCGGCGAGGAGGTGAGGGGCAGGCCGGGGCTTCTCTTCCAGGCGCCTCGGCGGAGGCTCGCCCTGGGGCGAGGGGGCCCGGGCCGGGCCGCGGGTGGGGCGGCGGCTGAGGGAGCGCCGGGTGCTGCTCCGCGGGCGGTCCGAACGGGACTCGTTGTTCGGTCGGGCACGGCCTGGGCCAGTGCACGTCCCAGCGGAAAAGGGCTTTGGCACCCGAGCCATCCGCTTGCCGGTGCCCTCGGGAAACGCGAGATGGGAATGGCAAAAGAGGGTTTTGCTTGTTTGTTTTCGTCTCTTCTTCGTGTTCTGCCCTGTTGGGAGGTCGGGCCCCCCGTGCCCCCGGAAGCACTTTGCCCTAGGAAGGAGCCAGCCCGGACTTCTGATCTCGGGAATGAAGCATTAAAAACTTACAAATTTAAGTGCTGTCTGTAATGACAAAGGAGATCTCTTATACTTCTTTAGTAAGATAAAAATATGAATGAATATGAGCTTGCATTACAGACGATGAAAATTCTTCTAACCTGAAGTTAATGTAATTTCTTGGTAGTAATATGTCTTGGGAAAAGTAGTTGTTGTCTTCTTTGACGTGTAGAGCTGTCATTCTTTGTTAAAAGTTTAAAAGAGCTTTTTAATCACCACTTTAAAAGTATTACCATTAGTGCTATGTGTCACTGCTTAGAACAGTTCTCATAAAATGTCTGGAGATCCTGTGGCCATGAACTTCAGAACCACCATATTTGCTGTTTTGTCATGACACAGTAATATCAGAATGGTCACTTAATAATTAGAAAAAGTATGGGTTTGGCTGATTATTGCTATGTAGTGACACTGGTGATAACCTAGAAGTTGATTAGTTGCATATTAATCATGCACAAATGGAAGAAAGGTGTCCGGGAGGATGATGTAACAAGAAGGAAGAATTCATCATACTCTTGTTTAGCTGCCATGTGGTTGTAACTTTTTTATTCGGCCTGGTTGCTTATTAAACATTCTGTGATCTGTATGAAATAGGGCTGGATTCTGTAACAAAGACATGGCTGTATCATGATTGGCACCCTTGTGTGAGTAGTTTCTGGAAGGCTCTTAAATAAAGAGTGGCCAATGTGCATAATTAATAGTTAAGGTATTGAAATTCACTTGTTTGCAGAGAAATCTGCTGGCTTTCCAGAGCTGCTGGAGTTCCAAAAGCATATAATTGGCATTAATTATGAGAAAGAAATTAGCTTTTAACTCTTCTATTTGGTGTAGTCAGTGGCAGAATGTAAACCAAAATATTGCAAACTGTGAACCCCAATGTTAGGGGCTGCAGCTGTGTTTGGAAAAGCTGAGCAAAGCAGTGGAATACACTGCAGTTTCCACATGGCCTGAGGGCAAGGGAGTGGTGTGCTTTGGAGTCAGAGGCCTGTCCATAGCAACTGCAGTAGAAGTACAACCTGTGATGGTTGCAAAACAGCAACATATAAAAATTTGGTACTGTTTGACTTGCCCTCAGAAAGGAAAAGATAACTATATAAATTGTATCAAAACAGGATAAATAGTTATTTTATTAAAGGGTTGTTGTGCTTAGGTATTTACTGGGGGAGTCAATTCTTGCCTTTTGGGTCAGGGGGGTTTTATGCTATTTTAAGTGACGGTAAGAATTTATAGTATTTGTGTTCACAAAGTATTATTTCTGTATTGTGTCTGTGATATTAGGCAGGGATGTTGACTTCTAATTTGTGCATGGTATTAGATCTCTCTGAGTTAGGTGTCATAGGAAATGGCTGTTTAACGGTACACAAAGTAGGTATGCACACAGTTATAAAATGCCCTGTTGAAGTAAAACAGCAGCTTGTGGAAGTGCTCCTACCTGTGGCAGATGGCAGTCAGACAGCACCTGTACTTAACTCCTGGGATGGACCAGAGGGAAGCTACAGCATGGTACAGCTGCAGCACTGGTACTGTATAAAATTATTTAGCTGATTTAATAGTTATGTCTTAATGTGTTCAAGAAAATCCATGATCAGAATCTTAGTCAAGTTCATTCTGCATCTGTGGATGAAGGAAAAATGCAAGTGTGGGGTAGGATCTGTAGGCTTCCCCTTACAGTAATGAAAGACTTAAAAGCATTAGTGATATGGCATAGTGGAGTATGTAGGCAGTAAATGGGAAGAGTTGGATGCATCTTGAAAAGAGAAGTAATTAATACAATGAGTATTTAGTGATTGTAAAGTCTCATTTCTACAATGTCACAGGACTTATGTTCTTACCTGACTACCTTGTAACTTAAGAGTCTCTGCACAAAAAAACCCCCCAAACATAAAAAACCCCAAACCACCTCATGTCCCTAGTTCTTGCTTGTTTAGCATTGTTCTTTCCTTTAAAGATGGCATTGGTCTGAGAAATAAGTGAAGTACTTGTATTTCTGCTAAAACTCTGTGAAAGAGGAGAGAGAAATATATAAGTGAATTAGTTTGAGCAAGTTTCAGATAGAAGCTATGAAGGAAGAATCTTCTGTGGAATGGTGTCATTAGTTCACCTGTGCAGTCTGTCCTACACAACTCTGTACTATTGTACTTGTGTGCAGCTGGAACATACCCCCGCTTCAATGTGAAAAAATGTTTTGTAGGTGCGGGACTGCATCCAGAAAACACTGACTGAGTGGAGCTCAAAGATTGGTCAAGACCGAAATCAGGTGGGAGAGGTGTTATGCATGTTATCCATATTACACATGAAACCAGAGAGATCGGTAGTTGGTTCCACTTCTAAAACTTACAGTAATCTATTCAATTGCTGTAAAAGTATTTGCAGCTATAGATACCTTGAAAGAATATTTTGTAACTCCCCTTCTTTTCCTTAATATTTAGTAAATTCAGAGCGGTTAAGAAATATTAACGTAAAGAGAGAGTCCTGTTGATGGCAAATAAGATAGTTCTTAGCAAAATAAAAGCTGTAGTCTGTAAGATTTTAAATTAATTATAGGGGCAAGTAAAAAAAAAATAAAATCTGTATACCTTAGAAGTTTGCTTGTTAAAACTCAGTGGAGAATTCTCTGAACCATGGAGACCACAGACAGCTGAGGACCATCCCATTTGGAGGAGAGCTCTGAAATATCAGTTATCTCAGATATATTTCTGAAGATGCAGAAGTGGCAATTTTTCCCTTAAGAGCTAAAGACTTCCACATAAGTTTTAAAGCCACAGACGTGAACATCTGACATGAAGATCTTGGTGTGTTTGCCTTCTTCTCTTTCACCTTTGCTTCTGACATTCAACAAAACAGTAATAGGACCCCACTAAATTTATCATTTGCTCTGTGAAATATTAGCAAGTTTCAGGAAAAAGAAAAGGTACCCAAAAAACAAACCAACAAGAAGAAACCTAAAAAAACTTTCCTGATTGTTTCTTTGGGTTTTGTTACCAGTTCTTGTGTAATGGGGGCAAGTTGCTACATTCCAAACTGAAGTGTGTGAGGCAGTTATTTCTGAATGATTTGTGGAAGAACTAATGATTGCTCAAGAAGATAACAAAAACAAACACTTGTCACTGTCCAATATAGAGATCCATTTAAAGTAAATTATTTCATGTAAGCAAGGTTTTACTGTAAGAACACGTTACCTGTGTAATTCCAAATTCTCTCATGAATTATAATGATATCCAGTATTTTTTTTAAAAAAAGCTAAATTTTGTTTAAAATGCTGACTGTATGGAGTAACTCAAAGGCTCACTTGAGAATCTTCTGGTAGGGCAGCAAAAATTAGCAAAGCATTTTTGCTTGGGGCAGAGTGTTGTGTGTGCCTGTAATACAAAGTCTGCTGCACGTAAAGACTTCATGAAGTCACCTTGTGCCAGCTGACGTGAGATGTCAGCCTAATCCTAAATGAGGTCAGGGGGCAAATAATTACTGTCTTAAATCAGTATTTTACAGCATTTTCATTGTAGGTTTTTCATAAGCTTCACTGAAATTACAAAATACTTTTATGCAAAGATGTTCCCATCCAACACTGAAACCTCCTAATTCGGATGGGGTTCTTTTCAGCTGGTCACAAGGCTTTTTTAAAACAAGGTTCTTTGAATTGGCACAGCAGCCTTTTTGCATCATAAAATCAGAACTGCTAAATCTTGTTCCAATAATTCTTATCAGTAATTTGTATTTTCTGTATTAGGATCATATAGAGCCTTTTGAATATCTTCATTTTTCTGACCTCCCCTCAGTGATCAAGAAGCCTTGGGTTACTTTATGTCTTTGCATTTTTCTACTATTTTTGTTTCTAACTGGTGTAAGGCACTCTTTTCTTTCTTTTTTTTTTTTTTAATTACTTAAAACATTCTTCAGGAGCTTACTGTCTCCTCTTGATGAGTTGCTCCTAAGTCTCATGTACTTACTACAGGAAACACTGGAGGTTCTGGAATGTACTGTAGCTCAAGCTATAGAAAAAATAAATCCTGAAGAAAGGGATGAGTTGAAAGTATCAGGTAAGAATGTAGTCAAAAATCCAGTGGTATGGAAAGGTTTCATATGCAGTCATTAATAAGATAGTTATATATAGGGGTTTTTTGCTCTGTTTTGTAATTGCAGAATCAAATTACACCAGTGCCCACTGTTGTTCTTAGATGTTAGCTTAGAAAGTCTTGAATTAATATTTCAGATTTTAAAGCAGCTGAGCATTTTTCTAGTTTGACTTACATCACCTCAAGATATTTTAAATGTATTTTGTGAGTCTTTGACATTTTTGAAGCAAAGTATTAAATAATACTGGAATTAAGAAATAGCATTGGAAGCACATTTATTTGCATAATTTTTCCAGGTTGAATATGATGAACTTGAAGGAGGCAGTCCAAACTAGCACTAGTTCATTTTGAGTCTCAGTAAGTTGTGAAGAAGTCTGTTTGTACTATTATATTTGGGGTTTTTATACAGGTTGTTATGGTTATTGCTTCATGTCTTGATGCTTTACAGCTTATTACATCATCTAACTGATGATTTCTTGTTCTGGGACTGCAGAACAACATTGAAACTTAAGAGAACAGTGTCTTTACTGGGCAGTCACCTTTCAAAAAGTTGGGGTTTTTCCAATTTTTTAAGTAATTGGTGTATATTCTAAAAGTCTTTTACCCAAATCTCATTAATAGCATATATAGCAAAAGTAAGTGGCTATATATTAGTAATACCTGGCTTGTTTAGTTATTGATTCCAGTTTCTTTGAAAATAGCAAAGCTTTTCATCGTTGGATCAAACTCTTCATCAATCAGAGATGCAGTTGACCTGGGTAAGTGTGGAACTCAAACTTAAGTTTGAGAATCTAGAATTTAGATGGGAAAAGTTTTAATTTTATTTCTAAGAGGTGTATTTAGTCACAAGTATATCCTGTTTCCCTATTAAGAGAGACTTAGGTAACCAAGTCTATTTGTACATTAGTTCAGTCAGTAAACTAATTAAATGGATCACTGTGACTTTTGATCCTCAAACTCAAATCTGATTCCTTGCTCCAAGCAGGAGCAAGTTTTTATTCTTTCACACAAAACTTGTTAAAAAGTAAATAGCACATGATGTTTTAATAGCAGTGATACAGCACTTCTTGCCAGACTCTGCAGTCTTTCAGAGATTATTTAGGAAACAAAATAATGCTGCCAGTAGCTGATGAAATAGTTAAGTTTTACTGAAAATACCATACAGTGTCTCTATGTAAAGTTGTGTTGGCCTAATGTAGCAGTAATTGTGAGCAGCACTGAGCTTTACCGCTTTGCTAGATTGTTGGACTTAAGGGGTGACCAGAGAAGAAAGGGTCAGATATCATTATTTTCTATTGTTAAATAACCTATTTATTGTAAGTTTTAGTATAATTTGTCAAACATACATTAATGGAGTCCTCCTCTAGAATAAAATAATTAATTTAGCTAGTTAGTTCGACTCCATTTGCTGTGCTGAAGAGGCCTCATGACTTGCATTTTTCCTGCAGATCAGTGATACTCCAAGACTTCCACTTTTCTCTGGCAAATTAAATCTCTCTACTTGGTATGCCGTTAGTCTAACTCCCCATACATATCAAGTAGTTTTCCTAATTGATGTCCTGTACTTGAGTTATAGTTTGGGGTGAAAGTTACAAATTTTAAAAGAAATTGAGAGCAAAGGAATAGAGAACTGTTCATCATCACCGTCTTCAGAGAAAATTACAATTTTAACAGTAAAAAGGATGAAAAAGCTTCATGCTTTTGTTCATTTTCTCTTGGTTTTGGTTTTTGTTGTTTTCTTTCTTTCCCAAGACCTACATCTTGGTCTTTAACTGTATGCTTGATTCTTTGCTAAAAGGGTTTTGTTATTCTTGGCTGCAGATACACTCAGAGTTTCAAATGGTGAATGGGAAGATAGCAGAGTGAAGCAGGAGGTGTGATTTTTGCTAAATTTGAAGAGTCATGCTGTTTATGTTCGTATCTGACAAAAGATTTTGCAGTGTCTGTTCTTTTTCCCTCAGCGTGTTCTGCCCTCGGAGTTGCTCAGTTAGATTCAGTCATTATTGCCCCACCTCCTGTTGAAGATGGAACTAACCTCTCTTTGGAATATTTGCAACCTTATTGGAAAGAACTTGAAAATCTAGTTCAGAACAAAAAGATTGTTGCCATAGGTACCTCTGACCTAGATAAAACACTGTTAGAGCAGCTGTATCTGTGGGCACAGGTGAGAACAAACTTCCTACTCATGGCATTTCTTAGGACAGAGTAACTGCTTGCTTTCTTGGCTGACACATTGTTATAAACTTCTTACAAATGGTTTTTTATACAAAATACTAGTTTGCCCTGTTATTTTCAACATTTTATGGATGGTCCTAATGTTTAAGGTGGGGGAGGCTCAAATATGATACCTGTTGCTTGTTCAGTGTTCTAACATACTGACCAGCAACAGCTGGAAACCAAAGGTCTGTGCACGTTCTTTGAAGTACTGAAAGTTTGCGTTTTGAATTCTTTTATACTTAGGAAGGAGTATAAACAGTACTCTTAAACCTTCAGATTTATTCCAGTGACTCTGAAAATGTAGCTGTTTTCACTTTAAGCTATGTTACGAAGAGAGGGATTTCCCCTTGGAAAAATAATGTTTGAATGGTATAAATGTAAAGAGGAAGACAGGCTCTGAAGTGGCATAATGCTTTGTTGTCCAGTGTGACTAATTCATAGCACCATAAAATGGATTAAAGATCACTTAGGTCCAAGTCCCCTGTTGTGGGCAGGAACACCTCCCACTAGACCACATTGGTCAAAGCCCTATCCAAGCTGGCCTTGAAGACTTCCGGGAATGGGGCTGCCATCCAGCACTTTTCTGAGCAACTTGTTCCAGTGCCTCAGCACCCTCACAGTGAAGAATTTCTTCCTAATACCTAATCTAAACCTGCCTTGTCAGCTTAAAGCAATTTCCCCTTGTCGTATCACCACATGCCCATGCAAAAAAATCCCTCTCCAGGTCTTTCCTAGCCCCTTTAAGGTATTGAAAGGGACTCTAAGGTCTCTCTGGAGCCTTCTTCTCTCCAGGCTGAACAACCCCAGCTCTCTCAGCCTGTTCTCATAGGAGAGGTGCTCCAGTCATTTGATCATCTTTGTGACCCTCCTCTGGACTTGCTACACCAGTCCATGTCCTTCTCATGTTGGGATCTTCAGAGCTGAGTGCAGTATTCAGATTGCCTCCTGACATTTTTGACTGTGTGGTAGAGGACCGTACTAGAGCATGCCCATGCTCATGTAAGCTTTGAATACTCCTTTAGGACATTTCTTTTGTGGTATGTGAAGATACTGTATTTGCATAAGAGGTCCTGCTGAGAGTCCTGATCTGCGTTCCTCAGTGTTCTATGTATGCTGAGAGAGAGCACTTTCAGGGTTTAATGACCACCTGCATGGTGATCATGAATGCAATTTGTGGTAAGAAAGAAAGGCTGTGGAAAGGCATCCCTTTTAACTTGATCTGATTCAAACACCTGAAGGCATGGAAGATTGCAAATTAATATATCCTTAACAAAAATTCATTTGGATTTTTTTATTTGAAGTCTTTTTCAAACTAACATCCCTATAGTGCTTTTACTAGAGAGGGGGGAAGAAATGCTGCTGCTGCTGTTTAGGGAGCACAGCAGACTGGAAGCCAGAGTGCAGTAGATTAGCACTCATCTTGCTATGGCAGCAACTGAATTTAGATCCTACTCTTGGGCTATGTGCTGCAGGGAATTGCAGATGTTGGAGCTACCTACATTAATTAATCATGCAGAATTAATTAGCCCATTCAGACTTCAAAACAATGGTCAAAGGCAAATTGTTCAAAGCAAAATTTCTGTTGTAATAGAAGGCATGGGGGAAACAACTAATGTAAGTACATCAGTATTTTTTTCTTATAAAAGTATTTTGTAACTTTCAGGTGAAACCAAGTAGTAATCAGGTGAACCTAGCTTCCTGTTGTGTGATGCCACCTGATCTCACAGCATTTGCAAAAGAATGTGACATACAGCTGTTAACTCACAATGACCCAAAAGGTAAGACCTTGCCAATTAACAGAAGACATCTAAATGCATTTATTCAATACAAAATCAGGAATAATCTTTCCCTGAACTTCGTAGTTTGTTACATTTGAAGCCTGAACCAAGGATTCTAGAAGTCTGTCCTTTATAAAATATTTCTGTTAAGTTACTGCTGTCGCTTCCTCCCCTCCCCCCCGCTTCTTGAAACAATCTTGCAGCCTTGGATCATTTCTTGAAATACTTCTAATCAGAGGCAATAAAGTAAACAACCTACTGAGAAATTTGTACTATGTATATTTCCACAAAATATGGGATGAAATGTATTGCTGAAGGCCAGTGAATGACAAAGGAAAGTGTACTTGCCCAGAACTTATGAAATAGATTACATAGAAATGTTGATGGTGAGTTGATTTTTGAGGAGTTTGGTAATACTAGATCTGTAAAATTACTATGCTTCAAGTAGGATTCTTTCAAAGTCTTCTTAAAATAACATTATTACAAAAAGAGTTGTAGATTCTTCACTTTTTTATGCAGTGATTCATTTGCTAAATGATTGAAGAAGTTGGAGACTTTTCTTTTGAGCTGTAGAACTGAGTTACCAGCTCCCTAGAATATTCAGGGATATAAGACTAGATTCTCTCAAACATCATGTAATCTTCTTTACTCTAGAACACCTTAAATATCTTGTTGGAATAATACAAAGTCTTAAACAATATTTACATTCTTGGTTACGACTAATTATTCATGATGATACTTCTCCTTTCTTCTCCTTTCCTTCCACTTGACTCCAAAGAAAAACACATGAAGCATTACTTATAGAGTATATACTTCATAGTACCACTGTTACAACAAATGAATTTCATTACTGCCTGAGCAGGATTTATCATTGCTTTGGCAGCATGCAAGATGAATTTCCATTCAATCTGACAATTTCCGTGTCCTGTGAAGTCCAAGTTTAATAAATAGTCTCCATTGAAAGTCATGAAATGCAGGAGAAGAGGATTTGATAGAAAACAGCACAAGTCATGATTCTGTTATGTGTTGTTTGCTCAGCCTAACTTTTCTGTAATGGTTACTCATCTGAAGAGTATCAAGACTACTCTTTGTGAGCACTCCTCACCTTTAAAGGCATTGTTCCCTTGACTAATATTCCAGAGGAAACTAGGAGGATTTGTACTTCCTTCTTTTCCAGCTTTGTGGCATTTAAGCACGTTTTTCTTCATGCTTTCTGTGCTTGTGGTTATTATGAGCCCAGTTATGGGAGATACTATAAATGTTGAGCTTCCAATGAGTGCAGAGGTAACTGAATGCTCAGTACTTTGCTGATTTCAGCCCTATGCTTTACTCAACTCTGGTTTGTCTAGCTAGCTTCTCAAATTTCATTTTCATTTTCTCCCACTAATGGCTCTATTGATCGACTCCATTTGATATTCCAGCGTCTTGTTTAATTAGTTTTGTGGGAAATAACTCAATGTTGCAAAAAAAGTGTCCTGGAGATTTATTTTCTAATATTCAGCTGCTTTTACCATACTTGCATTCTGGAAGAGTGGATCTGAGGGCTATGTGGTACCACTTAAGATCTTTGGCTGTAGGGAAAGGCTTCTCTTAGTAAGTGTTGTTTTTTGCAGCTGTTTATATGACATTATTTTAAGCGCAAATATCCCTTTTTAACTTCAGAATTACTTTGTGAAGCAAGTTTCCAAGAAGTTCTCCAGGAAAGCATCCAGAACGTGAAAGCAAACGAGTGGATTCCTTTATGGCTTCTGCGGTATTCAGTCATTGTTAAAAGCAGAGGAATTATCAAGTCCAAAGGCTATATCGTACAAGCTAAAAGAAATGCATCTTAAAACACTTTTTTTTCTTTATCTTTTTTTTTTTGTAATGGCTGTTTAAATTTCTTTGGGATGGGGGAACATTGCATTTTTCATAGAAAGACTTTTACAGCATTTATAACAAACAACCAAAAGTTGTAATTATTCTGTGTGATGTAAGCAGGAGTGTCTGTCTGTAGTGCTCTAACACTGTTTTTCTTTCTTAACCTATTGATGAGTTCATTTAAAATATGAAATGTTTTGGGGTTTTTTTATTGAAGTTATCTATAGAGTAACAGTTTAAAATATTTTTCTTTTTATGACCAGTTCACTGTAAAAATTATCATTATATTTTAGCTGCCATTAGGTTGTACAGAGAAACATATATTTTTGGTTTTTAAAAAAAAAAAAAATTTCTCTTAAATAATATTTACCTGGTAGGTACACATTTCAAGCATTCAAGGACTAGCTTTTATAGAAAATTGTCATCTTTTATTATAAAATACCCCAAAAAAATTAAGCTGGTATCTCATTACTTGATATGTATATATAGGCAAGTCAGCTGTTTAATTTGTGGGGATGAGAAAATCAGTTTATTTTTAAGAGAGTGGAAAAGACCCCTATGATTGAGAAGAAAATGCATCTTCCAAATTACTTTCTGACTGTTACTTGAATTCCTTCTGGCTTCTTTGTGCCTCAGTATGCTTTGTTTAGTAATCGCACAAGTGTGATGGCATTTTTACTGTTTGAAATAGAAAATGTATTAACAGTGAATGTTTAAAATAAGATTTGAAAATAAGTGATGAAGAAATCTGTTAATCAAAAACTGAATTGTGCCTGTCTCCTTCTCATCTGTGGCTTGTTTTTTTGATACTTGTGAACTACGCAATCAATTGGCCAAGTAGAATAGACAGTAAACGGTGATGCTGTTCACTAAAATTAATTACTTATTTTGTGGTTGCCTGGGAAACCTGTTGCTTGAGTGCCATTCAGGAATGATGAAGCAAAGCTTAGCTTGAAGTTAGGTATCTTTCTCATTGGCAGTAGCTTAGCACACTAGCTTTTTAATCCCAGAGAGACTGCTGCAGCTAAGGCAAGGCTTTTGGTTTCATATCTTTCTATCAAAAAGGCCTTTTCCTTTCCCTGGCCTTTAAATCAGAGTAGATAGCTAAAGTTCAAATTGTAGTTTAGAAGGAACTTTGATACCAAGTGTCTAAAATAATAAATTTCATTTCCATTTCAGACAGGGGCATGGCCTCATACTGGTAGTAGTCATTAACTTTGTTGTACATATTTTGAGATTTGAACTGTAAGGGAATGTGTTTTCACCATCATCTTTCAATTTCTTCATATAGGCAGCAAGTGGAATTTGAATGCCTGTAGGTAGTGTTTGGAGTGTCAGCTTCCTATAATCCATTCCACTCAGTTTAATGATGAAGGTTTTTCAAGGTACCTTAGTCCTCAAATATCTTACTTGTAATGGCAAATAGCAGGAAATTTTCTTGGCTTCTTCAGTGCTTTTGATAAATGAGAGAAACGGGGAATTGGAACTAGTAATGCATCAATAAAAGTTTGAAATTTTTTCTCTTAATTAAAATGTAGTGGTTTCTTTTTAATGTTGGGCCAGTATGTATCAGAGTTCAAAATTACGTGAGTTTAATTTTAAACTTCCCTACCAGCTGTGTTGTGTGCTGATGATTAACCACTTCCTGTGAGCTCTGCCTGTATTTGGCTGAATCTGTATCACATTAGACTTGCGTGCTCAGTTTTTTTGTATTGAAATGCTACAAAACAGGAATTGTGCTAAACCAATATAAAAGCTGTTCTAATGGAATAATGGTTTATTTCTTTTCTGTAAACTCTTAATAGTTTGTTTGAGGTAGAAAAATACCTTTTAAGACATGGTATTTCTAGAGTCACCCATAGCATAACGCTTTATCAAGGTCTCACATTATCTCACTCGTTTGGTTTGCATCAGAGTGGGAGAATTTCCTTCCATGAGAAACCTAAAAGTTTAACTAAAATTTGAAATTCCCGTAGGCTTTTCAGTACAGCATTTTTCACTGTCACACATTTTACACTTTTCCAAGTGCCTCGCCATTCCACCGCGTGTTGGCACCCGTGGCGCGCCCGCACGCCTCACGGGAGCGGGCCGGGCAGAGCAGAGCGGGCGGGGCCGCCCCCGAACCGCCTTCCCGCCGCGGGGCCCGGAAGGGCGGGCGGCAGGAAGGAAGAAGGACAGGCAGGAAGGGGCGGGTGCGGCGCGGCGGCAACATGGTGAACACCAGGCGGGCGGCGGCGGCGCGGCGCCGGGGGCAGGGAGCGCCGGCGGGCGG